>BQNB010088687.1:0-27599 GCA_026074375.1 Tanacetum coccineum | reverse complement strand
TCTTATAAGTCAAGCCAGACCCAAAAAGTCAAAGATTGACATCGTCATTCTAAATTCGAAAATTCTCGGATGTTACACTATTAAAACTTAAATTCTACTAAATTTGATAAGCTAAATCCTAAAATAACCTATCTAAATTAAGCTAAGAACACAGCAGTACTAACTGAGGTTAGTACTGGTAGTGTAAAAGTTCAGCTAACAGTACTAATTTGTGAAAGCAGTACTAACTTGGAAGTTAGTACTGGTAGTGCAAAGGTTCAGCAGTACTAACTTATGTTAGTACTGCTAGTGTAAAATTAAGAGTGCACTAAACCAAACACCCCTTTTGGTTATGACAGGTTTGAGTAAAGCTTTGAAAGAAAAATCTAATGAACAAATACTAAATACCAGATATAAACTAGCTTAAAACAAACTTAGCAATCATGATCAAACAACTGATTAAGCCTTAATCTAAGATCTTAACTAATTAATCTAATATTTTTGGATTTTATGAGTTTTTATGACAGAAATTAGTAACTAATGATCTATAACTATTTAAGCAAAAACAAATGAAAACACATAACTAAATAGCACTAGAAGAGATATTTAAACATTGATAAGCAAAGATATTAAGTATATAAGCAATGACTAAGCAATGAAAACTGAAATTAGAGAAGAATGAAAAGAGAAACTTACTTGATCCTTTAGCTAAACAAAAGGAACCAATAAAGGCAGCTACAAGCTCTCTAGCTTAATAATAAGCTAGAGTATTAGTCCTTGGGATCTCTTCCAAGATAAGATCCCCTTCCAAAAACTCTAATCCAATAAGATCCATAATAGGTTTAACTGATTTAAGGTTTAGATAAGATTAATACTGAATTCAAACAGCTCTATTTCAGCTTATAGACTGAAAGAGCTTAATATGAGCTTATTGAGACAATTTTAGCTTATTAAGAGAGCTTATGACTTAAAATGAGAGCTTAGAAAATGAGATTTAAAACACTAAAAACTGAATTTCATTAATTAAAGAAGCTGATTACAATACTTGAAAAAGGAAAATTACATTTAAGGGAAATACGAATTTAAACTGGACTAAATTACTAAAAACTTAGATAAAAAGAAAAGACGACTAGATACTATTAAAAAAGAAAGAAGAAAGACCCCTTTATGTGTGAGAGGTGAGGCTCTATTTATAGGCCTGAAAGAAGCTTCTAGGATCTCTAGCTCTGCCCTCCAAACTTTCAATCCTGGCCAATCATTTCTTCAATCATTTGATCATCAATTGTAGCCGTTGGATTAATTTGTGGACACCTGGGGATTGCCAGGCTGGCATTCTTTGATGTGACGTTTGTGTTAGTTTTGTGAGTGAGTTTAGCACAAAACCCATCACAATTTTGTGCTTGTCCATTGATTACGTGGCCTTTGAGCTTGAGCTAAGATAAGTATCCCCTTGATTAGACTAATTTGTCCTTGCATTTGTGCTTGAGCTTCCTTGAATTGACCAACGCACCCTTTAATTTCTATTTGCCCCTTGTTTTACCATGGGGGTGAAATGAAGAAGACGGGTGAATAGTAAATGTGTTTCCCGCCCCTACTTCGACAGTTAAAACTGTTGAACTTTGGGAAGTTTACACAAATGGCCCATCTCTTTCTTTCCTCTCTTTCAAGTTATAAAGATCTTTCGGAAATTGCAAGATTGGCCCTTGTAGATGAAAATTGGCTAAGGCTTTGGGCTTTTGGGGCTTCGGCTTTGTACTTCTTTTGATTCTCGCGTCCGTGCTTGCTTGTTTTGATTGTTTTCTTGTGATTTTTGACTTATCCATACCTGCACACACAAAACACAAATACAAGCATATTTTTGCTATTTTTGGTCTGTTTTGGGTTTAATTGGGTTATTTTAAGTATAAATGGATATGTGTATTTTACACCTATCAACTATCAAATGGCTCAACCATTACAAGCAAAAGAACAAGAGCAGTTAGGTATTGAAGAAAAGTCAAAGTTGTTTGTACAACTCTTAAAAGCTAAAAAGAAACACTTTGCAGAAATAAGAGCAAGAGAAAAGAGGAACAAACCACCAACTCAAGCTTAACAAAGAAAACTATATTGTAACTATCTAAAAAACATGGAAGGATACACTCTGAAACAGTTGAAGGGCTTCAAGTTTGAAGTTATCAAGGACATGTTTGACAAAGCTTTCAAAAGAGTTAACACTTTTGTTGACTACAAAATAGAGTTGGTTGAAGGTAGTGAAAAGAGAGCAGAGGATAATACTAAGAGAGCATGCATAAAGCTAGAACAAGAAGTAGCTAAGAAGAAAAAGATAGATGATACTAAAGTGGATGATGATCAGGAAGAAGCTTGGATGAAAGAACTTATGAACATTGTTCCTGATGAAGAGGAAGTAGCAATTGATGCTATTCCTTTGGCCACTAAGCCTCCATGAATTGTTGACTAGAAGATAATCAAAGAAGGAAAAATCAGCCAATTTCAGATTATAAGAGCTGACGGAAGTTCTAAAAGGTACTAAACCTTTATTCATATGCTTAGGAATTTTGACAGAGAAGATTTGGAAACTCTACGGAAGCTAGTAAGAGCTAAGCATGAGTCAACAAGGCCAGAGGAGGGCTATAAGAGAGTGTTATGGGGGGATCTAATGACAATGTTTGAACCTGATGTAGAAAGTCCAGTATGGAGGACTCTGCAAAACGAAAAAGTGTTATGGGGGGATCTAATGACAATGTTTGAACCTTGTGGAGTACACTCTCTGAGGTTGCAATCTATGCATATCTTTATGGTGGTAGAGAAAAGGTATCCCTTTACACCCTGCATAAAATCATCAGAACATGCTCAACAAGATGCATTCAAGCTGATCTTTGGAATAAAATGTGTTATCAGCTTCTTAAGCTCATCACAAAACAACTCAAGAATCCTAGAAGTGTTTGAAAGCATCCTCCTAGTGATGGTGAAGACTTTTAATGAAGAAACTTGATGATTTTCAAGATAAAATCAAGTTTAGGGGAGGATTGTTAGGATTAAAAGCTTTATATGGCTGTTTGGAATTACTGCTTCTCTTATCAAAGTTAGTGTACTCTAGAGAAGGTTTGTGGTATTCTTAACTTGCTAGCCAAAAAAGATTGTGAAAAATACGCTAAGTAGTTAGTACTGCCAGTATAAACTTAGTACTGCTAGTGTAATTTAGAACTGCTAGTATATGTTAGTACTGCTAGAGTAGAGTTAGTACTGCTGATGGAGAAGGAAGAAAATATTCTAAGTAGTTACTACTGCTTGTACACAGTTAATGCTGCTGGTGTATAAGTTACTGCTGTTAGTGTTCATAGTTAATACTGCTGATAGAGTTACAACTGCTAATGGATAAAGATTGATTGAAGATAAATATTGATTATGTGATATGTATGAGATATTTTTGTAAAAGATACGTATAAGTTATTTGTTTAAAAGATCATGATAACTTAGGAAAATATTGTAAGCCAGTTAGGACTCGTTGGTGTATAAAAGGAGGTCCTGGGGCATAAAGATTGATATCTTTTCATTATTCTGGCAATCTATTTGTAGCTTCAAGGTTTTGTAAACTTTAACACTATTAAGAGTGTTCGTATTATATTGAGGCTGAAAGTTTGGTAAATTGTTTTGTAATTAATTTTATTCATTACTGTTTCATTGAAATTCTTCTTAGTATCATTGAATAGATTCCGCATAGTCTTTGATATTCATAATTAAAGTTTCTATCATAGTTGTTTTGGATTTATTCAATACCATGTAGGCTTATATCAAGCTATGCATGATATATTCTATTGGGATCACATCACAAATTTCTTCCACATTCGAACCTCAATCAATTCCATAGGTAGGCTAAGGTGAAAGGTGTAAAGGTGTAATTGAAACAATTTTTTTGTGTAAGAAAGAAATGGAATGGATCAGCAGGTTTCTAAGGGTTATCTTACTCTAAAAATGAGGAGTATACAAAAGCATTTATACAGGGGTTAACTAACCAGTGTAGTTAGTTAATATCACAAAATGTATAGGCTTTTTAGGTGTAATCTTAGAAATTTACCAGTTTAAAAAATGTCACTCTATCTATTTAAAATAGTACTTATTATTGTGGTCTCGAATAGATATACCAAGCCAAGTTCTGAAGTCTACAACATCACCAACTCATAATTTTGTGGAATTTGGGTAAACATTTGGAAACGGATAAGGCTAAATTCTCACAATATCTAACAAGGATTATGTGTGTGGGTTATTGATGACATCCAATAACGTCACTTTTATAGCATCATTTTCCCATATTTCATACCCATTTTATATAATTATTGCAAGAATTGATACTTAATCGTTTATATTTAAGATTTGTAGTAATTATGGTGTACTTTGTGAAGATTAGCAAAAAGGTACGCATTCTGGAGCTAAAACGAAGAAAATAATATATAATAAAATTTATTATTAAATTTTATAAATAAATTATATATATAATATTATTAAATAAATATTAATATTTTATATAAAATATAATAATATTTAAAAAAATTTATTTATATTTATTTAATTAAATATTATTATTTTTTTATTATATTTGTTTAAAATATAATTTATAATATAATTATTTTTTATTAATTAATATAAAAATTTAATATATATAAATTTTTATAATTTATATATGTAAATTTTTTTGTTTTTGTTTTTATATATATATATACTATAATTTTTATTATAAAAATTATATTTTAATTAAATTTAAAAATTTATATTATAAAGAATACTGTTCTTACATTCTATACGCCGTATCCATCAAGGAAGATACGACGTATCTGTGCCTGCACTTCACAAGAAACCACGAAGAACAAATACCTATACGCCGTATCCAAGAGATCTAATACGCCGTATGCAAGATATAGTAATTAAATATTCTAGAAGATATTAAATATGGTCCCTACTCTAAGAAACCCCCAATACGCTGTATTGACCTCAACCAATATGGCGTATCAATGAAATTCAAGACACTATAAATAGAAAACCTAAAAATGAGTTTTAGGTGTGCTTGATCATATTTTCGATGCCCTAACTACAAAAGTTGATTTTTAGAAGACAAGAAGAGCAGAAGAGGTCAAGCAAAGCATCTAATTCCATAGGAAACACCTTGTAATCACCTATACTCTTATAATCGTTCAATTTTTGGTATCATTCGTTTGACTCGATTAGTTTACCTTGGTTAATTAATTATTCTTGTATTAATTACAATGGTTAAGGGCTAATACCCTTGGGTATTAGCCATGATTATGAATATTTAAATGTTTAGTTTGTTTATATTGATTGCTTAATTTATCATTGGTTATTAATTATGTTTATCAATTCATATTTGTTTACGTGCTTAAGTATGCAACCCGTCATTCAACTGGATCTAGGAATGCAAAATATCTAGCTAGCTAGATGCCGAGATGAATCTCCATATCTGAAATTTATATTATTTCTAGCAGTTATATGATCACCAAATATTGACCTATCTTTACATTGTTTCTGTGAACAAGTTGGCAGTAGAGGTGACTAGGATCAACAAATAATGTATGATTCCTTTGGTAATGACTTGGACAGTGGGACTACGTGTATATAATAGAGCCGGTTAAGCAGTAAGTAGGTAAAGTCTCCATGAGCTAGGGTTTAATAAGATCACCATTATTAATCTCCAAAGATAGATTATAATCAGCAAATAGGATGCTTTATGCGGATGCGTTTAATGTGACAGAATTCTACGTGTCTAGGTTTTAGGAAGAAGTACCGCTTAAATCTTGGAATGTTTATTACAGTCTTGAGATAAGCATCGTTGCACTAAATTAAAAAACCTGTGTTTTAATTAGATTTATCTTGGTTAATATAAGTTTTCTTTTATTTTGGCTAGTCGCCTCCTTTATCTTTGATTATCCGACTTGCGTGGTTACTGTGTTTTAAATGATTTTGTCACCTCAACCTAAACCTGTGCAGGTTCTATAGACTAACCCCCTTATCCATTTGAACTATGGTTTAGCTAGGTTTAACATAGCTAGAATTATTATAGTTTAAATTATCTTAATTTTAGTTATCGAAATATTGATAGAACTAATAGATTAACGCTTTAGCTCTTAGTGATCGACATACTACTTACCAACGAAGCTACATCTGGTCGGGTACACTGCCCGTTAAAGTGTTATTTTTAGGTAAGTCGGCCAAACTATAATGTCAATCTTTGGGGGGATTTTTTTTTTAAATTTAAAATAACAACCTACACGATGACACATCAAGTTTTTAGCGTCGTTGCTGGGGAGTGAAGTTGTTTAATCTCTATTTTTATTTAATATTTTGGTTTTTAACCTTAGATTGATAATCCAGAATAAAGTGTAATTAGTTTGTTTAAGTTTTCTGTGTGTTTTCTTCTTGTTTTTTTTTTCCCGTATTTATTTTTGTTTCCTCTAATCTCAAACCTACTTATAAATCTTTTTAACCCCCCCCAACAACATTTATTCAAAAACCCCCCTCCTCAAACCATCACCATTCTATTTTTTTATAAACATTTTCCCATACTCTTACCTACACAATATCACCAAATCAAAAACCACAAATAAAAACCAAAAAAAACAAAAAAAACACCCCCAAAAAAAAACCCCCCCCTCACCCCCAAAAACACCACAAAAAAAAAAAAAAAAAACCCAAAACAACCAAAAAAACACACCCCCCCCACCCACCAAAAAAACCCCACACCCACCACAAAAAACCCCCCCCCCACAAAAAAAACCACACACCCAAAAAAAAAAAAACCCCCCCAAAAAAAAAATATATATATAAAACCCCCAAAAAAAAAATTTTTTTTTTTTTATTTTTTATATATTTTATTTTTTTCTTCCACTTATTTTTTTTTTTTTTTTGAAGCAGATTTCCCAGCTATCGTCTACAATGATGCACTGACGTCAAATCAAAATATTTCATCCGAACCAACTTTAAGTATTTATAATGCAATTAAAACTGATTTGAATTTTAGTATATCATTTTCTGATTCCGACGACGAAGATTATACTTTTATATGCGACAAGAATTTGTTTTCTTATAAATAAATTCCTGTCAATGATTTGAAACCGGAACCGGTAAGTGACTATGTTGAAATCAATACTGAATTGTGTTCAGAAAACATTGATATCAACCCAATGGATAGTGTTGTTTGCATAAGCTATGACACCACTCCCGTTGAGTCTGATGAACATTTAGAGACAAATCACGACAAGAAAAATGAACTTTCAGAAACGAGTAATTTCATTCAAATTATTAAAGTGATGAGTCAGATAAGTTTTCATGAAGGGAAGCCATTAATTTTCATAATTAATAATCTATTTGTTTGCCGTTTGGCATTCCCTTCGACCCTAAGCAGTTTTATAAGGATGTCGTTTACACGAGAAGGTGGCGGCGTCCAAGGTACGTATTTCTTTGCTTTGATAATTTAAGAAAAATGGTCTCCAAGGATGAATACGACGTATTGCCTAAACATCTATATGTCGTATCAATGATTTTTAACAAGAGTTGACTTACCCAATATGACATATTAGGCAAAACCAATATGGCGTATCGAGTTTGGGGTTAATAAACCCCATACGATACATCGCTATCAGTTTTCACACCACTTCGTTCAACTAGAACTCAAAATTTACCGTGTACACTCCTGGGAGAACAATTCCTCGTTTTATATTTCATCTTTTTCAGTTCTAATCACAAGGTAATGAATTCAAATCCTTTCCTTTTCTTTCTTTTTCTTTCGATTAATATTTTAGGGGTAGGGTTTAGATTTTGATTTAGGGATTTTGCGTTTTGCCGTTAAAGCTTCATATATTCCCTTTGTAGATGGTTTAATGGATTAAATATTTTGGATGTCTTGGGTTAATGGTCAAATGGGTAAAATGGGGAAACCCATTTCATTTTTAATCTTACTGATTTCAATACGGGTATTACTGAGTACGGAGAGGACGTAAGTGAGCATTTCTTCACCAAATATAAAACTAATACGACGTATCCAGCCACCTGGATACGAGTTATTGAGCTTTTTGAAAACCTAATCTTTTGATACCCTATACGGCGTATTAATACCCCAATACGCTGTATCACGTTGCCCGCATTGAACCAATACTCCGTATTCTTAACACTCCATATTGAGTTCCTCTATATGGCATATTGATCCTAAATGCCCCAATACTCCGTATTAACTACTCTATTGATACAGGGTATATATCCAACATCTTTACAACGTATCCAATTCCCTTATATGCCGTATTAAACATGTGATAGTATTATGAAAATTGTTTATTAGTACTGATTTATGTTTCAAATTATGCGAATGTGGCACCACTACCACCTAGGGGTCAAAGACATTTATGGCTTAGATACTAGGACCCACTATACACTGAGGAGATTGTGAATGATTTCGAGCAAAAATTAGACACAATCTTTAGTAGACAGGTTAACCGGGTGCATATTTTGGATTTTGCTGGGTTGACAGAGGAGATGGTACAGAGTTTGACTGATAGGTTCTAGGATGGTATATACTGGAGCATAGGGACAGGTTTTGTTTACTAGTCATGCATGGAGGAGATTCAGGTGGTCACATTACTCACACATCCCTTCCTTCCTCTAACATAACTTTAGAAAAGTCACACCATCATTTCATAGTCCTTCCTGAATTAAGCATAGTTGATCAGGCTACGCGTAATTTAGGAATAATACCATGAACTGCTCGGGCTATTTGACTTCCGCCATGTTCGAGGTTTTACTAAAAAATAGACTTCACTCTTTGGTTATAGTTGCGCTTTTTATTTTATAAAAACCGGCATTCTCTATAACCTTGGCTCTGATACCAATCTGTCACACTCCGTCAGTGGCGGAAACACAGGATGCGACGATACCTTTCATCGCACAAGATACAAGATCATACATTTTACAGTTTACAATCATAAAATTTAAGTTTACTTACATTTTACAAGTTAAAACTTGACATACTACAATTATCAAAACCATCTCAACCCACAGTCCCCGTGGGTTACATCTTTTCTCTTCCAATACCATTCACATACCTTTGATTTGACACACCTAAAAATAATACTTAAAAACGTCAACAATAATGTTGGTGAGCTCGTAGGTTTGACCTTAAACCCAAAAGCTGTGCCAATATTTCAACAGTGGACAATAGTGCTATATGACAGTGAATATATACAAACAATCCAAGACATAGCATCCACGCTAGTCAATCACCATATGTCACTTACGCACCTAAAGGGCCTACCAACTGGAGCACTAATATTAGGGCAGGACCTCACACAAACTTGTGTAGGCGTACCCATCCGCTCCAATAATCACACAAATACTAGGTAGGCGTACCCATCCAATCTAATAATCTCACAACATTGGGTAAGCATACCCATCTGATCCAAACAATCATGCATAATATTTACATAACAGCCAGGAGCACATATCTTGTCCCAAAAACAAAACCACATTTCACACAGTTAAATTCAAAACATTTCAAAACACATTTGAGTATCATTTTCCTCAAACGGAAAAATAGTAAAAAGTGGGGCTACGAGAACTCACCTTAATCAGCAATCAAAAGCAACCACACAATCTCAAATAAGGTAAAGCACAAACAATCTCTACACAAGCGCACAATGTACATGGCAACGACCTAATAAATACTCACTTTATCAATACTCATACAAAACTATCTTATTATACAAGTGTTCGCCTTAACTCACACAAAATCCTTATTTATATCGTTCCAAACTCGTTATCTCAAACCTTTAATTCGTTACAAAAACTATCATTTTATTACCAAGACTTTATCTCGTTATCAACGCTTTATCTCATATTATGGTTGTGTGGTAATTACGCGAAAACAACTCAAAAACACTTGGGCAAAGTGCGACATCAATACAATACAGCTTAAACACCTCAAATTGTTGAACGATACAATCGACCAAAATACTTCGCGGAAATCTGACGAAACGAATATATATACGTTAAATATATATATATATATACATATATAAATATATATATACATATACATGCATATATATATATATATATATATATATATATATATATATATATATATAATAATATAAATAAAAAATAATAAGAATATTTTATTATTATTTTTGTCTTATTATCGGGCTAACGGGGTAATTACAACATCTCGTTTCTTGAATATGTCCATGTCCAATAGCTTTTACCTCGACACTTAATCTTCCTTAAGATTCACCCTTCATTTCTTCAATTAAAATCGACACCATGACTATGAATATTAAATATTTAAGAAAAAGATTCCGAGAAAATATGTTTTTCTTTGCATTAAATTCTCAAGTAAAATGACTTTTTATTAATAAACTTCTTGAGAATTTTCCTTTTTTTAAACTTCTCTAAGTATAAATTTCTTTTGAAAATTCGGCATGACCCGTACGTTTTTACGACTTTTTCCAAAGTCTTAAACCTTAATCCAAAAAACTTTTTCACAAACCCGACATTTTCCAACAACATCGATATTTTCAACACATTTTATCAAAACGTAGCAAAATAACCTCCTTTACATCCGACAAGTCCAACAAAATCTCTCTTAGAACAACATAATCCCTTTAGTCCATTCATAAAGTCCACAAATTTATTTACTTGTTATTAGGTTTTATGGCCCATTATGGTCTTAAATACTTAGCCCGATTGCAAAAATTAGTCCATACTTCTTTTCATATATCGAAAATACAAGTCGAAACCCAATGGGCCTTTAGCCCATTAAGCCGGATTAAAACATAAGTTATAAGCTTATAAATACGCCAAACCGAAAAGTAAATAAGCCATAAGCTTGTAATAAGCCGAAAACCCAATTAAGCTATAAGCTTAACATATACGCCAAAATAACAAATAAGCTATAAGCTTAATAAATAAGCCAAACTAAATATGCCATAAGCATACTATAAGATGAAATCAATAAGCAATAAGCTCGAAACCAAAAACTAAGTCCAAATACCAAACCCAAGTGGGCCGAGCCCTCCTTGGTGTCGGACCAACAAAACCAAACGCACCTTTATTTGGGCCGAACGAAACCAAACGCACCCTTATTGGGCCGAAAGAAACCAAATGGGTCGGTTGGGCCGAGCCCACACCGAAACCATCCACACCGAACATCTCATAAGCCCAAATAAGATATTCCTTAGCTTTTTTAATAAGCAAAACCTCCAAATAAGCCCTTAAGCTTTTTTTTATAAAATGAAAAATTACCACAACAACCATTTTATTTATACTCAAATTCTTTTCTTTCTTTCTTTTTATAAGCCGACGAACAACCACACCTTTTCACATTTTCGTTTTCAAGTTTCGACCTTTTTGGTGATCAACTTGTACAACTAGCGTCTAGACATCACCATAATCACAAAAGTACAACTTTAAATCGAAGTTTTTGAAAAACTTACTTGTTTGACAAGTTTGGTTCGGTCGTGACGCGCGAATAAAACCCAAAACCTTGTTTCTACAACCCGAAACTACTAGCTATCAACCCAATAATATTTTCTTAACCCGTGTTCTTGAGAAAATCTTCAAAATCTTTGTTTCTTGTCTTCCTTGTGGCTCGTTCAAATGTAGAGAGAGAGAGAGAGGGAGAGATAGAAATTTTTTTGTTGTTTTGAAAATGAGTGAATGATGAAAAATTTGTTAAGGTGGAGGAATAAATGTGTACCAAGGGAACATACTAGCAAGATTTTGGCCTTTTTGTCTCTTCCTATCTCTTTTAGGCATCTAAGCATCCTAGTTGGCCTCGGGTCTTCCTTTTTGTGTCGGGATCACTTGAATACTCAACTTTCATCTATTTAGAATGTGAACCAAACTTATTTTTCATTCTCATCGTGTTTAAAATTGTTTTTCCATAAACCTAGGTTATTCATACGACACCTATCATATTAAATTGCTACAAAATCCATTTTGAGCCGTTATCGGCCGACCCCGGACTAAAAACATGAATTTTTAACAAAACTCAACCGAACCTTGCTCATCCATTTAAAAACACTTCAAATCACAAATTTTGGCTTGACAACTTATATTCACCCAAAATTTCACCTTTTTACGAATGTTACAGTCTTTTACCGAATTTCACGAAAACAACCGTGTTTTTGATAACTTTCAATTCTCCCACTAACGATTTATGATTTAAAATCAACGTTATTTCATTATTATGAATTTAAAATAAACCTATTAACACATTCCCAACTTCAATAATCTCCACACTTTAATAAACTGTCGTGCCGGTACGCGTTGCGTGACGATTTTTCGCTAAACGCGAGAAGACTTCCCAGAAAGCACTGAAAACCTCAAAACCACTCTAAAACAGAAAAACGAATCAAAAATTATTCATTTACGAACTTAAAACTCCATCAAATTCCCGGTTAAACCAAAATCGCTTTTACGCTAAATAATCAGCAGAAGTCAACTTTTCAGCTTTCATCGGGGAAACTATCAAGATCGAAAGACTTCAAAATACAAAACTATAATATTTTATAATACTTAACCCTGGAAATATTACCAGTTATCACAATAGTTCCCTAAGGTCTCGATCATAACCCTCAAACAAAATAGGTGGTAGTGCGTCTAAACGTTGTGTATGATCATGAAGTATGCTCCCGTGAAGCTCAAGTTGCGCCCCTACATCTAAGAACTCATCCTCATCTACTGCTATAGTGGCTGCTAGGGTAGTCACTGGTCAAGATACCGAGGTAGGAACTGCTAGGAATGATGGTGAAACTGACAAAGAACGAGACGACCACTCAGGAGATGGCGGTGTCTGAACAGGTGCAGCTGGTGGTACATAAGTTGGAATGTCAGTATAAACCCTGCCATCCTCGAAATCTACCCATGTAACAAGGGTGGGCTGTCTAAATGCAGATACCCTCTTTGCTCCCCCATGCTCTAGCACAGACCTAGAGCTCTATCATACCTCAAACGTACTGGGCATCTCGCCCTCTCCTACAACTAACTCACGGCGTCTCAATGCCTCATAACCAAGTCCTAGAGGCTTGTCCACGGCTGTGTTCTCAGCTGAGACTGCCTGCTGCTGACCCTCGGGTGTAGCCTCCTCCTCCTCCTCTGAACCAGGACCCTCATCCTCTGAACCAGGACCCTCGTCCTTTGAACCATGACTCTCGTCCTCTGAACCATGACTCTCACCCTCTGAACCCTCTCTCTTAGTACCCGAATCCGAACTCTCATCCTCAGTGTCCTCCACAAGCTTCGACGTACCCCGATACCTCTTTCGTGAAGTAAGGGCCGGTGGTGGTGATGATGATGATGATGTCTTGTAAGAGGATCTATACCTCTTATGAAATGAAGAGGGAGACAAAGCAGTTGTCTCTGTTATTCGGGCTGACATACCCGGGGATAAGGTCGGTTAAGTACGCACAACCATACGTACAGTCCTACGGTGAAACAAAACTCGAGTGGGTGTAGGTATGGGTGAAGTCTAAGTAAGTGGGTGATTAGGTGACAGTGGTGCGATGGAATCTGATGAAGCTAAGGAATGTGATGAGGTGATCCTAGTGTCTGATGGCTTAGAAGCCTCAAACTCCTTTGTCTCTGAGGGAGCCTCCTCTGGCTTAGACTCGGTGTTTACAGTTATAGGTGTATGATCCTGTCCAACTGTCACGTAAAGGTCATCAGATGGTGGAACGGGTGATGGTACAACAACTAATGGCTAGGGAACCTCTATCTCCTTAAGATCCTCAACAAGTCCAGACTTAGTGTCCGTATCAGCTAAATGTGCATGCCTAACTGCTACATAAGGGTCATCAGGTAATGGGGTAGGCACTCGAGAGCTCTGAGCTCTGACAGTCTGTGAGATAATCTCTGAATCAAAGTGAGCTGAGGTAGACATGACATGTAATAGCACGGTAAGGGTATAAGTACTCTTATAGAATATCATTACTCAAATTATCAACATAACTCTGCTTACATATAGTAATCAACATAACGTTTGAAATTAGGTGTTCGTAAACCGTATATACATATCAATGTTATACTTTTATATTCATAATACATATTATATCTGTATATATATTGATATATATATTATATATAATATTTTTATATTATATTATATATATTATATATATATTTGTATATATATTATGTATTATGTATATGTATATTAGTAATATATGTATATATATGTGTGTGTGTGTGTGTGTGTGTGTCTAAATATATCGAAGGGATAAGCAACGTACGAGCGACAAATAGGCACCAACAAAGTTCGATACAGAACAAGTGCCTTAGGACATCATGAAATCATAACAACATATCTACCAAAGACACACACTTAACATCGCTACCAACACATATCTATCAAGGCCCTCAAGGGATCATGCAATACAATCACATAGCTACCAAGGATACATCCTTAATCAAGATTGCTACCAACAACATATCTAATAAGACTCTTAAGGCATCATGCAATACAACTAAGGCAGCATGGAAAACACTTGCCAATCAACGATAATCTAGACCTCAACGCTCGCAAGCATTCTCATACCACATTACCACGCAAATGTACATATTATGCAATATGTACATTCAAGGTCAATTCATTTTTAGGTGGTATTAGACTTCATATATTTCCTCCCCTTCCCCTAACATAATTTAAGAAAACTACCCCCATCAATTCATAGTCCTTCGTGAATTAAGCATAGTTGATCAAGCTATGTGTAATTTAGGAAAAACTATGAACCACTCAATCTAGTTAACTTTTATCATGTTCGAGGTTTTACGAAAAATTTAGTTTGGTTATAGTTGCGTTTTTTTTATTTTTATAAAAACAGGCATTCTCTATAACCTGGCTCTGATACCAATCTGTCACACCCCAACAACGGCGGAAACACGATATGCGACGATATAGTTTCATCGCACAAGTTACAAGATCATACTGTACAAAGTTTGCTAAATTCTCGATTTACAATAGTTCACCAAATTTACATTTTTGATCTAAAATATACAAATCTAAAAATAACACCCCAGGTGTATACATCTCTAGTTCCCATTACTCCCGATTTACCTTGGTTCACAACACACCTGAAAATAATACTCGAAAAGGTCAACAATAATGTTAGTGAGCTCGTAGGTTTGAAGAAAACCCAGTCGATATGCCAATATTTCAAACAGGTGGGCAATTGTGCAATATAACAGTGAATATATGTAAAACATTCCAATTCCATGTCTTAGCATCCCCACTAATCATACACTATGACATAGCATCCCCGTGCTAGTCATCACAACAACATATACCCATGCTCTTGGAGTCGCAACTCTGAGGTCACCTACACCTAAAGCCTACCAGCTGGAGCATTTACTTAGGGCAAGACAATCACAAACATAGCAAATCCATGCTAATCACATACATTGCCATGTACCTCGATGCACGCAAGTACAAACAAAACAAATAATATTCACATAGAAGACACAAGCACATAACATTGTCGCAAAAACAAAACCACATTTCGCACAGTTCAGAAAATAAATTCAAAACACATTTGAGTATCATTTTCCCCCAACGGAAAAGATTTAAAAAAATAGAGTTACGAGAACTCACCTCAACAGATGATAATAACCGCATAAATAATCTCTACACAACGCACAATGGTACCCGACCACGACCTAACATTAATTTCACCTTATCAATATTTTGTACAAAATTGCCTTATTGTATAAGCGTTTGTCCTTACTCACAGAAAACTCTTGTTCTTATTACAAAACCATTATTCTTATTACAAAACCCTTATTCTATTACAAAACGTTTTGGTATCATGGTTGTGTGGTAATTATGTAAAACAACTCGATGCACTTGGGCTAAGTGCGACATCAACTCATAATACTCAAAAATATACCCAACAACTAAAATGAAACAGCTGTCCAAATGGTTCGAGAAAATCCGACGAGAAATGAGTAAAAACTCAAAGATCCGAAATAAAAGAATAAACATCTTCGTAATGATAAAGTATATATATTTAAATGTATATATGATAATAAAATAATAATATTTTATTATTTTTGTCTTTTTATCGGGCTAAACGGGGTAAGTATAAAAATTTGGTCATCTTAGTATGTCTACGTTCGATCGTTTAATCTTGACACTTAATGTTTATTAAAAGTCACCCTTTGTTTTTTATTCGAATCGACACAAAATAAGTTTTCTATAATATTTTTTAAGTGTGATTTATTTTTATAAAATCCGACATGACTCGTTCGTTTGTAAGAGGTTCCCAAGGTTTTCAAACCTCAATTTCAACACTTTCCTCAATTTATCCAAAGTTCCGACAAAATGTCATAAATCCATAATCATGAGTCGTTTACCCGAACGTGACTATATTTGACCATCTTAACCATTTTTTACTCCCGTATGTATTCGTAACCCATTTATCCCTCCTAAACGTCTAAGTTATTAAATTTTCACCAATTGGGCCCCAAGCCCAGTTGTTAGTCCGATGTCATATGTTAAGTCTTACATAACCATTCTGTTGGGATTAAAAGCCTTCTTGAAGTTACTGATCTTAAGGTATTAGTTACTGTTGCTAAGAATAAATTAGTGCTGTTAGTAATCTTAATGAAAAATATGCTAATTAGTTAGTATTGCTAGTGTATGTTACTACTACTAGTGTATATTACTACTGCTAGTAATGTTAGTACTGCTAGAGTAAAGTTAGTACTGCTAGTGTAACTTAGTACTGCTGGTGAAGATTGAAGAAAACTTTCTAAGTAGGTAATGCTGCTTGTACACAGTTAGTGCTGCTGGTACAAAAGTTACTACTATTGGTGTTGAAAGTTAATGTTGCTGGTATAAAAGTTACAACTGCTGAAAGGATAAAGACTGCTCAAAGAAAAGAGAAAAGATTGCTTATGAGATATGTATGAGATATTTTTATAAAAGATACGTATAATTTATTTGTTTAGAAGATCATGATAACTTAGGAAAATAATTATACATTCATTAGGGACTCCTTGGTGTATAAAATTGGATGTCCTAGGTTTATAGATTTTCTAAGTACCAAAAAGGAGTCATAGAGTTTTTTCATAGCTCAAGGTTTTGTAACCCTAATACTAGGAGAGTATTCGTATTATTTGTAATAATAATATTAGAGCTTTTATTGTTGAATTAAATTGTGTTATTATGTTACTGTTTCATTGAAGAATTCTTCTTATATTAAAGATTAGATTCCGTATAATCTTTAGTATTATCAAACAAAGTTTTTATCATAAGTTGTGTAGGATTTATCTTGCATAACTAAACCTTACACAAGCTAAGGAATTCAAGATCCATTCAAGTTGGATCAACAAGTGGTATTCAGAGTTCCTCATGCTCAAACTTATTTTGGGTGAGTAAAGAGCCTTGAAGGAATGAGGAAGGAAATAATACATCCAGATGGTTGATTATTCTCTATGGTAAGTCATAGAGAATGGTAATGCACCTCCAATAACAAAACTGTTGAAAGGTGTTTGAGACCATAATTGCCCTTCAACAACTGAAGAAAAGGCACAAAGGAGGTTGGAGCTGAAGGCAAGAAGCACTTTATTGATGGTCATCCCTAATGAACATCAATTGAAGTTTAACTTCATTAAAGATGCCAAGTCACTGCTGCTGGCTATTGAGAAAAGGTTTGGAGGGAATGCAGCTACTAAAAAGACTCAAAGGAATCTTTTAAAGTAGCAGTATGAAAATTTTACTACATCTAACTCAAAAGTATTAGATCAAACCTTTGATAGGCTTCAAAAGCTTATCAGTCAGTTGGAAATTCATGGTGAAAGTATCTCACAAGAAGATGTGAATCAGAAGTTCTTAAGAAGTCTATCACCAGAATGGAACACACATACCAATGTATGGAGGAATAAGCCTGAGATAGATACATTAAGCTTGGATGATCTTTACAACAACCTGAAGATCTATGAACCAGAATTCAAAGGGACATCAAGCTCAAGCTCAAACACACAAAACGTAGCCTTTGTGTCCTCAAACAACACCAACAGTACAAATGGAGTAGTTAATACTACTCATGGTCTTACAACTGCTAGCAGTCAAGCTACTACTGTTAACACAACAACAATTGATAACTTGAGTGATGCTGTTATCTGTGCTTTCTTTGCAAGTCAACCAAACTGTCCACAACTTAACAATGAGGACTTGCAACAAATAAATCCAAATGATTTAAAAGAGATGGACTTGAGGTGGCAGATGGCTATGCTAACAATGAGGGCAAGGAGATTCTTGAAAAACAGTAGAAGAAAGCTTACTGTGAATGGTACTGAAACCATGGGGTTTAATAAGTCCAAGGTGAAGTGTTACAACCGCCACAAAAGGGGACACTTTGCAAGGGAGTGCAGGACTCCAAGGAACCAAGAAAACAGGAATAGGGAGAATGCAAGAAGGGTTGTCCCAGTGGAGACAACTACTTCTAATGCTTTAATCTTATGTGATGGTCTTGGTGATTATGATTGTAGTGATCAAGCAGAAGAAGGTCCAACTAACTTTGCACTAATGGCTTACTCTTCTACAAGTTCTAACTCTGAGGTATCTAGTGATTCAAACTGTTCATCATCTTGTTTGGAAAATTTTAAAATTCTTAAAGAACAAAATGAACAGCTGTTAAAAGACTTAAGGACATCTAAGATAAATGCTATTACTTATAAAACAGGTTTAGAGTCTGTAGAAGCAAGACTGCTAGTTTATAAGAAAAATAAGTCTGTTTATGAAGAAGATATCAAGCTCTTAAAACGTGAGATTTATTTAAAATACGTAGCCATTACATAGCTTAGGAGGAAGTTGGAACTGACTCAAAAACAAAAAGATGAAATTCAGCTAATAGTAGAAAAACTTAAGAATTCATCTAAAAGCTTAAGCAAACTAATAGACTGTTAGATAGTTGATAAGTTCAAAACAGGTTTAGGGTATAATGCTGTTCCACCTCCCTATACAGGAAACTTTATGCCTCCAAAACATAATTTGTCATTATTTGGTCTAGAAGATATTGTAAATAAGCCTATAGTTAGTGAGCCTACAGTTAAGAAGCCTGTAATTGAGACTAGTGAAGCTAAGGCTAGTGTAGACAAACCTAAGGTTGTCAGGAAGAATAATGATGCTCTAATTATTGAGGATTTGGTGTCTGATAGTAAGGAAGAAGATGTTCCTCAGGCTAAGAAAGAGAAGAAAACAGTTAAGTCTAGTTTTGCTAAAATAAAGTTTGTTAAATCTAGAGAGCAAGTAAAATCTCTTAGAAAAACAACTATTAAACAATGTAATCAAAATAGGCTGAACACACATAGTCCTAGAGGAAACCAAAGAAACTGCAATAACATGATGTCTCAAAGATTAGGAAGTAATTTTGAGATGATTAACAAAGCTTGCTATGTGTGTGGAAGTTTTGACCACCTGTAGTATAATTGTGATAACCATTAGAGACAGTTTAATAATAAAAAGATGGTAAAACCAGTGTGGAACTATACTCAAAAGGTGAATCACCAGAATTTTTCTAGAATGACTCACCCCAGTCCTAAAAGGAACATGGTTCCAAAAGCAGTATTAATGAGGTCTGGCGTAGTATCACTTACTACTGCTAGACCAGTTAATACTGCTCAACCCAAATTAACAGTGAATAGTGCAAGACCAATGACAAATATTTTTAATAAAGCACATTCAACTGTTAGAAGACCTATTAACAACAAAACAACAATTAAAAATAGTAATTTTAATCATAGGGTTAATACTGTTAGTGGTAAGAATGTTAATACTGCTAGGCCAAAAGCAGTAGTTAATACTGCTAGGCCAAAAGCAGTACTTAATGATGTTAAGGGAAACCAGGGTAATGCTATTAAGGCCTCAACTTATTGGGTTTGGAAACCAAAGACTAATGTTTTGGACCATGTTTCTAAACACTACAGTGCATCAATGACATTTAAAAGATTTGATTATATTGATGTACAAGGCAGATCCAAGTCAGTGATGGCTTGGGTCCCCAAAAGAGACTGATTTTCTTACCATATGTGCAGGGCAATCCACAAATGGATTTACAAGACCAAGGAGTGATTGACAATAGATGCTCAAGGCACATGACAGGGAACATGTCCTATCTTACTGATTTTGAAGAAATTGATAGAGGATATGTTGCCTTTGGAGGTAACCCTAAAGGAGGTCTAACTTGTCTCTTTGTAAAAGCCACATCTGATGAATCTAAACTTTGGCATCTATGGCTTGGACAAATAAATTTCAAAACTATGAATAAACTGGTTAAGGGAAATTTTGTAAGAGGTTTACCTTCAAATCTTTTTGAAAATGATCAAACATGTGTTGCTTGTCAAAAAAGAAAGCAACATAGAGCTTCTTGTAAGTCCAAAATAGTAAGTTTAATCAGCCAACCTTTACATATGTTACACATGGATTTGTTTGGTCCAACATTTGTAAAAATCTTAATGAAAAAGATGTATTGCCTAGTTGTCACAGATGATTACAGTAGGTTTAGTTGGATTTTCTTTCTAGCTACTAAGGATGAGACTAGTGGCATTCTTAAGTCCTTTATAACTGGAGTAGAAAATCTAATAGATCAATGGGTTAAGGTAATTAGGTGTGACAATGGAACTGAGTTCAAGAATAAGGAGATGAATCAGTTTTGTGAAAGAAAAGGTATTAAGAGAGAATTTAGTATAGCTAGAACTCCTCAACAAAATGTAGTAGCTGAGAGAAAAAAATAGAACACTAATTGAGGCTGCTAGGACAATGCTAGTTAATTCTAAGCTACCTACTACTTTTTGGGCTGAAGCAGTTAATACTGCTTGCTATGTGCAAAATAGGGTATTAGTAATAAGCCTCATAACAAGACCCCTTATGAACTTTTTCTTAGTAGAAAACCAGCTTTAGGATTTATGAGACCATGTGGGTGTCTTGTTACAATTCTCAATACCATAGATCACTTAGGCAAGTTTGATGGTAAGGCTGATGAATAATTCTTTGTTGGGTACTCAATTAATAGTAAAGCATTTAGAGTATTCAACAGTAGAACCAAAATAGTTGAAGAGAACCTGCATGTCTAATTTAGTGAGAATACACCTAATATTGCAGGAACTGGACCAAATTGGCTTTTTGATATTGATGCACTCACAAAGTCAATGAATTATAAGCCAGTTATTGCAGGAAATCAGCCTAATGGTAATGTAGGAACAAAAGCATGTGATGATGCAAGTAAAGCTAGAATGGAGATAGTACCTGGCAAAGATTACATTCTGCTACCATTGTGGCCTGATGATCCATCATTCTCTCAAAATTCAAAGAGTTCTCCTGGTGCTGGATTCAAACCTTTAGGAGATAATGAAAAGAAGGTTACTGAAGAACCAAGAAAAGAAGGTGGTGATTCAAGTAATGACCAAGAGAAAGAGGATGATAATGTTAACAACACTAACAATGTTAATACTGCTAGTGATGGAAACAACACTAACAATGTTAATGCTGTTAGTTCAACTGTTAATGCTGCTGGCATAGAAGTTAATGTTGTTGGTGCAAAAACAAGCATTGAACTTCCAAATGATCCTAATATGCCTGAATTGGAAGAAATTGTTTATTCAGATGATGATGAAAATGTTGGTGTAGAGGCTGACATGAACAATTTAAATACATTTATACCTGTCAGTCCTATTCCAACTACAAGAATACACAAAGATCATCCAGTTAAACAAATTATTAAAGACTTGAATTCAACACCTCAAACAAGAAGAATGATAAAGAATTTGAAAGAACATGGTTTGTTTAGTTCTGTTCAGCAAAGAACAAACCATAAAGACTTTTAAAATTGCTTGTTTGCTTGCTTTTTATCACAAGAAGAACCCAAAAAGGTAATTCATGCATTAAAGGATCCAAGTTGGATAGAGGCTATGCAGGAAGAGCTTCTATAATTAAAGCTACAAGAAGTTTAGACTCTGGTGGATTTACCAAATGGCAAAAGGCCCATGTGCACTAAATGGATTTACAGGAACAAGAAGATTGGTTGCTCAAGGGTACACACAAGAAGAAGGGATTGACTATGATGAAGTCTTTGCCCCTGTTGCCAGAATTGAAGAATTGATGAAGTCTTTTGCCCCTGTTCCAGAATTGGAAGAAATTAGTCTATTCCCAGCCTATGCCTCATTTAAAGACTTGTGGTGTACCAGATGGATGACAATAGTGCTTATCTTAAGGTAAGATTGAAAAGGATGTCTATTTTTATCAACCACCAGGTATTTGAATATCCAGACTTCCCTATAGAGTATAACAAATAGAAAAAGGCACTTTATAGACTACATCAACTCCTAAAGCTGGTATGAAAACCTTTCTACTTATTTGTTAGACAATGGTTTTTAGAGAGTAAAGATAGCCAAGACATTGTTATCAGAAGGGACAGAAGGGTGAAATTTTGTTAGATTTTCAAGTATAAGTAGATGATATCATATTATGGCTCTACAAAGAAGTCATTAGCACACAAGTTTGAGAAGATGATGCATAAGAATTTCAAATGAAATAAATTAAAAAGTTAATTAAGGAAGGAAATAAAATAAAAGATAAATAAAGAATAAATAAAATATGCACAAAGTTTGAGAAGATGATGCATAAGAAGTTTCAAATGAGTTCTATGGGTGAACTTACATTCTTTTTATGACTGCAAGTAAAGCAAAAGGAGGATGGAATTTTTATTAGTCAAGACAAGTATGTGACTGAGATTTTGAAGAAATTTAGTTTTACTGATGTCAAGATAGCAAGCACACCTATGGAAACTCAAAAGCCTTTACTCAAGGATGAAGATGGTGAAGAAGTGGATGTTTATTTATATAGATCAATGATTGGTTTATTGACGCATCTTACTTCTTCAAGACCTGATATTACATTTGCAGTGTGTGCCTGTGCAAGATACCAAGTCAACCCAAAAGTATCACATCTTCATGTTGTGAAAAGAATCTTTAGATACTTAAAAGGTCAACCTAAATTGGGCCTTTGGTATCCAAAAGACTCACCTTTTGATTTGGTAGCATACACTGATAGTGATTATGCTGGAGCAAGCTTGGATAGGAAGTATACAACAGGAGGTTGTCAATTTATTGGGTGTAGATTGATTTCATGGTAGTGCAAGAAGCAGACTGTGGTTACTAATTCCATAACAGAGGCTGAATATGTAACTGCTTTAAGTTGCTGTGGCCAAGTGATTTGGATTCAAAATCAATTGCTTGATTATGGGTATAACTTTATGCATACAAAGATCTATATTGATAATAAGAGTACTATATGCATAGTTATGAACCCTGTTTTTCATTAAAAAACAAAGCACATTGAGATTAGACATCACTTTATCAGAGATTCCAATGAAAAGAAGCTAATTCAAATGGTCAAGATTCATACTGACAAGAATGTTGCAGATTTGATTACAAAAGCATTTGATGTAAGTAGATTTCAATATTTGATTGCTAGTATTGGAATGCTCAATCTTTAAAGTCTTGATTAAGAGAATGGTGAGAATAAAAACAGAAAGAGAGATGTGTGATAAAAACAGATAGAGTGATTTAGTGAGAAAAAGAATTGAGAGAATTTGTGAGTTGAAAAACAGAAAGAGAGATGTGTGATAAAAACAGACAGAGTGATTTGGTGAGTAAAAGAATTGAGAGAATTTGTGAGCTAAAAAACAGAAAGAGAGTTGAATAAAGCAAAAACAGACAGAGAGAATTGTGACCTAAAAGAATTGAGAGAAAGCAAAAACAGACAGAGAGAATTGTGAGCTAAAAGAATTGAGAGAAATCAAAAACAGATAGAGAGATTTTATGAGATAAAATATTAATTTGATGATGGAAAAGTTGTTTAGAAAGGAATTGGAGTTAATGCTGATGATTCAAAGTTAATGCCGCTAGGCATAAACTTACCGCTGCTAGGGAAAGTTAATGCTGCTAGGCATAACTTACTACTGCTGGTTGTAAGTTAATGATGCTAGGCTTAACTTACTGCTTAGTTACTACTGCTGGGTTACTTACTACTGCTAGTTGAAAGTTAATGCTGCTAGGCATAACTTACAACTGCTGGTGAACGTTAATGCTGTTGAGGGTAGTTTCATAAATACTTCGATTAAGGGTTTCATTCACTCATTTGATTGATTTCATTCATTCATATACTATCTGATCACAAACCCTAACCTAATTTCATCATTCATCATCAAAACCCAACACAATGTCAACCCTACAGTTTGCTGATACTCACAATTTAGTGGTGTTTTTAGCTAAACCCGCTGAAAGTGAAGGGTTTGAACAAATTGTTGATTTATAGAATGCACACACCATAAATTATGCTTTAACCGTTAATCCCACTATATATACTTTGTGCATTGAATAATTTTGGGCTACTGTCAAGGTGAAAACTGTCAATGGAGAAGTGCAGTTACAAGCCCTAGTGGATGGGAAGAAGATAATTGTTACCGAAGCATCTGTTAGACGTGACCTTCAACTAGATGATGAGGAAGGTATGGATTGCTTGCCTAATGCTACCATTTTTAAAGAAATTACAAAAATAGGGTATGAAAGACTTTTACAGAAGCTTACATTTTATAAGGCATTCTTCTCTCCCCAATAGAATTTCCTTATTCATACCATTTTGCAATGCCTAAGTGCTAAGACTACTGCATGGAATGGGTTTAGTAGCACTATGGATTTTGCAATTATCTGCTTAGCTAAAAACCAGAAGTTTAACTTTTCAACTACATTTTTGAAAGTATGGTGAAGAATCTGGAGAACGTGTCTGGAAAATTCTTAATGTACCCAAAATTTGTGAAAGTGTTTTTGAATAAGCAAATAGAGGGGATGTCAAGTCACAAGAGAATTTATGTTACACCATCTCACACAAAGAAGATATTTAGAAATATGAAAAGGGTTGGAAAAGGATTCTCTGGAAATGTAACACCCTTATTTCCAACAATGGTGGTTCAAGCTCAAGAAGAAATGGGTGAAGGTTCAGAAATGCCAACTGATCCCCATCACACACCCATCATTACTCAACCATCATCATCTCAACCTCAAAAGAAACAAAAATCTAGGAGGCCTAAGAAGAAGGACACTCAGATATCTCAGCCTAGTGATCCTACAAATGTAGCAGATGGGGCTGTCAATGAGGAGCCTAGTATGCAACTTAAGGAATTGATGGAATTTTGTACCAAATTGCAACAAAGAGTGTTTGACCTAGAGAACACAAAGACTGCTCAAGCTCAGGAGATTACAAGTTTGAAACTGAGAGTCAAGAAGTTAGAGAAGAAAGGAAGGTCAAGAACTCACAAGCTCAAAAGATTATACAAGGTTAGTAGATCTGCAAGAGTAGTTTCCTCTGAAGAAGTTAGTTTGGGTGATCAGGAGGATGCATTCAAACAGGGGAGGAAAATTGATGACATTGATAAAGATGCAGAGATTACATTAGTTGATGAAACTCAGTGGAGGTATGGAGATGAAGATATGTTTGGGGTAAATGACTTAGATGGTGATGAGGTGGTTGTTGAAAGTGAGGTTACTGATAAAGCTGGTGAGAAGAGAAATACTGTTGAGGAAGCAGTTGCTATGACTGATGCTGTTACAATTCCAGTTAGTGCTGCTACAATAACTAATGTTGAACTTAATTTGGCTCAAACACTGGAAGAGTTGAAGAGTGCAAGACCAAGACAAAAGGAGTTGTTATGCAAGAGCCAAGTGAATCAACTCCAACAATATCTTTACAACTACCATCACAGGTTAAGGGTTAAGGCTCAAAGGATAAGGGTAAAGCAAAGATGATAGAACCGGAGAAGCCTTTAAAGAAGAAAGATCAGATTAAGTCTGATGAAGAATAAGCTTTAAGGCTACAAGCAGAGTTTGATGAAGAAGATAGGCTTACAAGGGAGAAAGCTTAACAAGTAGAAGAAGCCAACATTGCTTGGTATGACATTCAAGCAAAGATAGATGCTAACTATCAACTGGCTAAGAGATTGCAGGCACAAGAAAAACAAGAGTTGACAATTGAAGAGAAGTCTACTTTGTTTGTACAACTCTTGGAGAAAAGAAATAAGCACTTTGTTGCTAAAAGAGCAGAAGAGCTGAGGAACAGACCACCTACAAGAGCTCAACAAAGGAGTATTATGTGTACTTACCTAAAGAATATGGCAGGGTGGAAGCCCAAAGACTTAAAGAACAAGTCCTTTGCCAATATTCAAGAATTATTTGACAAAGCTATGAAAAAGGTAAACACATTTGTAGATATGGACACAGAATTGGTGGAAGGTAGTGAAGTAAGAGCATAAGGCAGTGTGACAAGAGAAGAAAGCAGTTTAAAGAGAGCAGGAGATGAGCTAGAACAAGAGAAGGCAAAGAAGTAGAAGGTGGATGAGGATAAAGAAACAGCTGAACTTCAAAGTCTGATGGAAGTCATTCTTGATGAAGAGGAAGTAGCAGTTGATGCAACACTTTTAGCTACTAAGCCTCCAAGCATTGTTGACTAGAAGATCATTAAAGAAGGAAAGATCAGCTACTATCAAATTATAAGAGCTGATGGAAGTTCAAAAAGGTACTCAGCCTTTATTCAGATGCTTAGAAGCTTTGACAGGAAAGATTTGGAAACTCTGTAGAAATTAGTTAAAGCTAAGCATGGGTATACAAGGCAAGAAGAGGGTTATAAGAGAGTTTTATGGGGTGATCTAAAGACAATGCTTAAACATCATGTAGAAGATACAGTGTGGAGGAATTTACAAGGAAACAAAGTTTTGGTTTAGAAGCTATTTGATTCCTGTAGAGTACATTTTGTGAGGTTTCAAAGTATGCATGTCTTTATGTTGGTAGAAAAGAGATATCCTCTTACACCTGCTACAATCATAAAGATGCTAAATAAGAAGCTGCAAGATGATCATTGGAATGAAATGTGTTATCAGCTTCTTAAGCTCATCACAAAACAACTCAAGAATCAATGAAGTGTTTGGGAGCATCCTCCTGGTGATTAATGAAGCTTTTAATGAAGAAACTTGAGATTTTGAAGGAGAATATCAAGTTTAGGGGAGGATTGTTGGGATTTAAAAGACTTCATGATGATCTTAAAGTTACTGCTGCTAAGGTTTGTGTTACTGCTGCTAAGCTAAAGTTAGTGTTGTTCATTAACTCTAATGAAAAATATGCTAAGTAGTTAGTACTTCTAGTTCATAGTTACTACTGCTAGTGTATATTAGTACTGCTAGTTACTACTATTAGTATATGTTAGTACTGCTAGTGTAAAGTTAGTACTACTGGTGAAGATTGAAGAAAATATTCTAAGTAGTTACTACTGCTTGTACACAGTTAAGGCTGTTGGTGTATAAGATACTACTGCCGGTGCTAAGTTAATGTTGCTAATACAAAAGTTACAACTGCTCAAAGATTAAGACTGCGGAAAGAGTTTCTACTGTCAAAAAGAATGGATAAAGACAGAAGAAAGGATAAAGATTGATTGGAGATCAATATTACTTATGTGATAAGTATGAGTTATTTATAGAATAGATCATAGTGAATATTTTAAGTTTTAGGAATATATTGTAAAT
>BQNB010088686.1:0-27599 GCA_026074375.1 Tanacetum coccineum | reverse complement strand
TACTATTAACTATTAAACTACGAGCTA
The DNA here is from genome assembly GCA_026074375.1 of Tanacetum coccineum. Classification (NCBI taxonomy): domain Eukaryota; kingdom Viridiplantae; phylum Streptophyta; class Magnoliopsida; order Asterales; family Asteraceae; genus Tanacetum; species Tanacetum coccineum. Next base: position 27,572 of record BQNB010088686.1, on the reverse strand, counting down.
TAATAAACAGTAAAATACACAGGGTGACCGAGTCTTTTTCTAATATCTAACAGAAGCCCTCCATACACTTAGGCAGAAACCGGGTCAATACTTATGCTACCAGAATCACTAAGATGATTGTTGACATTGAAGACCGACATCATGGACCCAGTGATGCAATGCACAACCCTCCCTAGCCACTCAGAATCTCTCAAAAGATTTCTGTTTCATTTCTCACGGAGACAAAACACGTTATCTATTGACTTTCTCACTCCGAGTTAGTTGATATTGAACAGGTGGCAGTCTGCTCCAGCCTCCGATTACTAAAACCAAAACGTACTATTGAGTCTAGAGCCAAGAGATCGTCAATTAATCTCGTTAGGACACATATCCAATTCTCTTGTCTTTCACACACTGTGGAAACAAGTCTATCCTAAGAGTCCTATGCATTATCCTTGTGATATTGCCTGAACATCCGAGCGAAACGATAGTTTTTCACAATGAAGATGGATATCCTGCTAGAGCCAACATCAAACAAGCTCTAGGTAGGTGACTTGTGCGATTCTACAAGAATCAAACTTGTGTCAACTGGAAAGAAACAATGGTGTGATTCTGTATGAATCAAACTTGTTCTAGTATACGCATTGACGATTATTTATCATTTGACAAACAATCAAAACTCTCGAAGTGTTACAAAATTCTTTCATAAGAAACACTTAGACTGTCTTTTCAAATCAATTTTCTCTTTATTACTAACTGTTTCATTACAGGATATCTTAAAGATGGAGATGGAGATGGAAATTCCCAGTTCCTGAGATGTCAAGTAAATAACCGAATGCCAAGACACGACCTACACTTGTTATGATGTTATGAAAGACCTCATAAAGGTGTCAAAGCTTCCGCAAACTCTGATGTCATGTATTCATTCACAAGTGCACAAGATGGCAATCCATTACAAGATGATGTAAGATTATGTTTGGGCGATGATCTCAAGAAAGCTCAAGATCACAGTCAAAGACAAGCGTAAGATGAATCAAAAGATTACTATCCCAAATGTACAAGATATCAAATGTCTACGAGCTAAAGACTGAAGTGATTAAAGTTTGGTATTTTCAGGGGTGACCTCCCTTAGGGGGAGATTGTTAGATATTAGAAAAAGACTCGGTCACCCCGTGTATTTTACTGTTTATTATAGCTCGTAGTTTAATAGTTAATAGTACGTTTTTCGGTTTTAAGTCGGGTACGAATACCCGGTATATTGTAAGTACTATATATAGCCTCTTCCAACTTTGGAAGAGGCCCACATTCCTAATTTGGAAGAGGTAAGTTTAAGTTCATAAAGTTCATTTTACAAAATAAAACACATTACTCTCTCTAGAGTATTTCTCTCCTATGATTCTCATCTCAATAATACTCGCCCAAACTAAGAATCGACCCCGAGTTACGAATATAGGATATACCACATCCTGAGAAGACTTCAGAATGTACTTTAACAGTAGTCCATTGAAGATCACCTGGATTATGTTTGAATCGGCTTGTTTATTTTCAGAGCGAACGCAACAATCCAGGCGAGAACATCTCCAGATCCAAATAAGAACCCACACTAATGGCATATGAGACATTTTGCATGCGCTCCAACTCAGTCAGGTGTAGAGGCACCTTGTAGATTTACTTTAATCTAACTTATCTTGCATGGGGAAACTTATTACTTTAGGGCAGTACACCACTTTGGAATTCTCCATGTGAAAAACGCTTTATAAGATTTTTTGATATAAAAGCACTTTGACATAAAGGCCAATCAACCATCGGAATCTATCTCTGTAGATTCCTTAATCAAAAATATATGCAGCTTCACCTAAATCTTTCAAGCAAAACACTTTCCAAGGTAGGATTAACATCTTGTAACATTGAATGCTGTTTCTCATGATCAATATGGTCATCGACATACAAGAATTAGGAAAGTGAACATTACTCACTCCCACTACATTTTTTAGATATACACATGGCCTCATCAACATTTTTGACTGAAACGAATTTCTTTAATTTCAATCATCAACACGCTTATTACCAAATTTCCTTGATGCTTGCTTAAAAGAGATAGCCCATAAATGTGAAACGTTTCAAAAATTCAGCTTGGCATACTCGGTTTGGGATAATTTTGGATTGACCAAAACCTTCAGTTTGCTCCCATGTAAACCTCTTCAATGAGAAATCCCATTGAGGAAAGGCAGTTTTGATAATCCCTTTTGGCCAAATCTCATATTCCAAAGTCTACGCACTATTGCCTAAAAGAATCCAAATATGCCTCTAATGTCTGCAACAGTGAAAGGTTTTCCTCATATTCAATCCCTAGGGTTTTGAGTATAACCCTTAGCCATAAGACGAGCTTTACATATGTGTGTAACACAGCTCCATCCATGTCCGGATCTTTTTCTTATTCTCTAAAGAGCCACTTACAACCAACTGTTTTTTTGCAATTAAGTAGGAAGTTCAATAAACAACAACCAGAGATCCCAAACTTCGTTGTCTTTCATGGAATTTGCATTTCCACATTCATAGCATAAGCCATTTATCAGACGCAAAGGGTCTAACAATGCCGCTTTATAGTATCAGGTTCAACCGAGATCCCCTTAACTCCATGTTCCTCATCATCTATGTATAAACACATGCGATCTGAGGGACGAGGCGTGTCCATTGTGGACCTACCAGAATGGAAAGATATCACTTTGAGGTTCATCCATTCCATACATCCTCTTTTCATGATTTTAAAGCTAGTGTCCTATAGAAGGATGCGTACTTCTTCTTGAATAATTTCCAAGATCCTCCCTAACTCCCCACTAGCCTTCTTGATTTATAAGACTATTCTCTAGGAATTCAGCATTTCGCAGCGAACAAGGACTTTGTTCTTCTGTGGGTAGTAGAAAAAATAACCCCATTGTTTCCTTTGGGTATCCTATGAAGATACACCTTAATAACTTTGGGATTCACGTTGTCCAGGCTTGGTAAGAGTACTCGCTTAACAAGTACCGTACAAAACAACCCTAGACTTTTAAGTAAGAACAACTTAGTGGGCTTTGCCATGACACATACTTCGTATGTGTCTTTTTTTCAAAAACCTTCATTAGTTTGGAACATATTGATAATGTCGTGCAGCAGTCTCAAGAGCATAATCCCAAAAGTAACCATCGGGAAGAGTTTGTTTGACTCATCATAGATCGAAATCCATATCTAGTATGGTTCTGTTTCTCCCTCTCACTGACACACATTGTGTTGTGGAGTGTAAGGGAAAAAGTATGTACGATGGGGGCCGATAATCCCATGGAAATCCCTTCGAATGATCCAAAAACTCTTGGCCCTCTTATATTCGCCTCCACGATCAGAAACTTAGCGATTTTATGGTCTATGCCGAGATGATTATCTACTACTTCCTTTTGAAACACTTTGAAAGTTTCAAACACTTCAAGTTTTTATGTCTACAACCAAACAAGTAAACATAACCAAAACGACTAAAGTGTCAAGTGATAAGTACGAAGTAATATATGCTCCTTTGGCCTTTAAGTGAAACTTAAATGGGCCACATACATCGGGTTGTGATTAGTCCAATTAAGTCTTTGGCCCTTTTCCACTAGATGTGTGTAAGGATTTTCTTGCATCTTCCCATACCTACAAGGAACACAATTTTCAAATAGGCCCTTAAGGTCAAGTTGAATTGAAGAAGTCCATTTCGTGTGCACGCAACTTTTTTTCGATTGCGTTTCTTTGCTAAAGGTTTCCCAAGACGACAATGCCACAAGAGAGCTGAGTCCAAGTCAGCTTGGACTCATTTGTTGTTACAGTATATATATGAACATTCATTTGCATAATAATTAGACAAAGTCAATTTCAAAAAGACCATCCCTTGGATAGCAGCTAAAATAGAAACCATGGTTATTTATTCCTAGAAAACTTTGAATTGAATTATTCCACGAAGCGGTTAATAAAACCCTCTTTTCGTTACAAAGGAAACTGAAATTACTTACTCTTCCTCTATTAATAGAAGATGCATAATAAATGACAATTGTTCTAAAACAATAACATAAATTAATCCGCTAGGGAGAGATAAATCAAAGTTCCAATTGCTTCTTCTACAAGCTTCACGTTGAACCATTTTGCCCACAAGTTATAAGCTAGATCCTCTTGCTTCAATTTCCTACTTGCCCATATACCCTGCGTGTAAATTAACAATATTGAATTCCAACAACCAGTGTCCATAATCCATTATCTATTAAGGAAATGTATTGGAGATCTATAAAGAAGATTACCTAACCACCACCACTCCAGAGGCTGCGTTACTTTTTCCTTCTTTAAGCAACTCGGCTAGTACTGAGGACAGTTCCTCTTCCGAAAGTCCGACTTAACCAAAAACTCATGACAGAATGAGTCCTATGTGGATCTTCCCCTCTTGTGAAGGGGGAATCTTGTGGCTTTGTAGTGCATAAGCATGCTTAATTTTTTTTATCCCATATCCCTTGATTTTTGTCCTCATGCCACACGAGCCTTTGAGGGATGCAGGTTTTGTTATCTTTTAAAACCTTTCTGTACTTTTTACCCAGCTTCTGAATAGCATGTAAGCAGGAGCGTTGTGTTTTTTTTTTGGGCATATTAAGCGTTTACTCATGGAGGCTATTAGCAAGTATGCAAGAACTCGTATAACAAGTCTTTATGTTCCATGCTATGCATGGGTTGAAAATCTGACAAAACCCTATCAAATTCCTTGCGTAGAACCGAAAATAAATCTGACCTCCAGCGAGGCCGGAAGTGTCACGGCGGTGTGCCCCAAACCGCTCTAGATAAGTCAATAAGCCCTTTCATTCTCAGAACATACGAGCTAACCTGATTTGCCCTTCTTCATCCCATGTCTTCTGTTTACAAGCGAGAAATTGCACGCTAGTCTTAGAAGTCTCCTGCTCCTGCTTTTCTGGGCAAACAGAGCTTTTTAACTCCTCCTTTAGACATGTCATAGCATGGAGATTTTCCCAGTTTTCGTGGATCCTCTCTGGAGCTCCATGGACATGAGCATGAGTCCAGCCACTCTTTTTTTGATCCCTTTTAAACCCACCCAATCAGTGATTAGCCTGTAAGGAGTTTCAGGAGCAACAATCCTTACCCTCAGGAACTACAGGAGCAGGATGAAGTGTCGCTCTAGTAATTCAACTTATCATCAATTTATAGTACAATCCGACTAAGTTTTCCTATAACCAATCGAATAAGTTGGTCCCAGATCATTTTTTCTTCTCGAAGAAGCCCCTGAAGACCGAATTGTTTAGTTGACGACGTAGGTTTGTCAAATCACAATTTAGAAAAAAGTTCAAATAATTAGTATTGTCGATAATTAAATTCTTAAAAGAATTAACTACCCAATTAATTACTAATAATACTAAGATCCAACTTGACCTCCTACTTATTACAGAAGGTCTGACCAACGTGTAAACAAGTAGGTGCCAAGAGGTAAAGCGAGATCGATATTGCATGGAAATGCAACTCATAGAATAAGAGACTATGACATTTATAACACTTATAGTAAATGTCAAAAGCATATTTGGTCCCACATCTTATGCCTCTGTCCGAGGTCTGACCAAGTAACCACTAACTCGATGTTAAGTCCACCAAAACAGAACGTGCGAAAAATTGATAAGGTCTTACCTAAGAAACAATTCGCCATGGGGTTGGTCAAGGCCCATAAGGTTCTGAACCAGAGAGGTCAATCCAAATGCACATGTTCTAGGTATAGTTCATGGCATAGACTTAAAACTTCATATAAGGGTAATACAACAAAAATGTGACAAGGATGTGTACAAGAAGCCTGCAAAACCAACTGTAGTCACAGTTTAGAAAACATTTTGGCTAACCTTTTTGGGTATAGCATCATTTTGGGTCAAATGTTCACGTTAGCTCCATTTAGGACCAACAAAGAAGCGAGAAACAGGTCAGAGCGCGAAGCGATTTAAAAACCTGACTTTCATTGGGGAATCTTACTTCAACCGCCTTAAACTTCTCTTTTAGATTGGTCCTAAGTGTGAGCCGTACTCCCATTGACCCTAATGATGCTATGTATGGTTTAGAAACCCCTTTTGTTTTAACATTAGTTTTATTGATGCCAATCAAAGGTGGGATTAACAGAGTAGATCAAACCTAAATTGTACTCCTAATAGTCCCGAAGACAAGTAAATCCCAATATATACCCTCAAATGTGCCGAAGCATGTAGTGGTGGCGGGAGAAAATTAAAGGGATCATTTCAACCCCATAATCGCTCCCCCCGCATGTAAACTAACGCTCCACAAGAAATCCAAATTTCTAGTTTAATGTTCCCTTATTAATTTTTGTCCAAAACCCCGTTTTCCCGCAAATATCACATAACCGGGTCACATAAGGAATAAAATTATGTTGTGTAATATTAGACATGTTTCCAATTCCAAATTAACTCATTAAGTATTAGTCCAATTTTAAGTAGTTTTCATAAAATCTACATATTGCAAATATTGACTAGAACACAAGGCATATCACATCTAAGCAATTAAACACAGCCTAAAAAATGAGATGTTAAAATTGAGGAACAAACGCTTATAAAAAACATAAATCACAATAATCCTCGATTTCTCAAAAGAGTCCTTCCCCACTGGAGAACCATAAGACTTCTCACATGTTTTTTTCCTCCTCTGCTAAAGTTCCTATATCGCCACATACATCAATATAACATGATTGCGTGAGTCCTTAAAAAACAGCCGAAATAAAAACAAGAAATAGATTAACATAGCAACTTAATTAACATTTAATTTTTAATCTATACTTCTTTTATCATTTTATGTTTGTGTTTATTCTAGTTTGGTTATTCATTTAGTTATGGCAAGGATTGCATGTTCGTTCCATACTTTTTCATAAAAACAATAAATAATCCAATTACATGCAGGCCCAGGCGTGTTTAAAAAATCGTATGTAATAATGTATACTAAACAAGTTGTACTCCCGTGTATGCCACTATGGAATTTAACAATCAAGTTAACCCAATTTAACACTACGATGTAAGCAGCAGATAGATCAAGTCTAGTACTAATAATTAACATACATTATAACACATAAGGAATGTAAAAGGGTAAATAGAAAACATACCCTAGAAAACACCAGCAATTAAATAAAACTGAGATCTGATAAAAAAACGAGTCTAGAACTAAATTGTCACCCTCTACGAGTGCTCACGACAAAACCACATAAACAAGCAAGCGCCCCGGAAAAGCTAGTCCAAAACCATCACGTGTACCCAACAACAAATGTAAACCGAAATGCTCTAAAAAACGAACACCTAAACCCCACTCTAATTTGGAAAGAACCGAAATACAGAAAGAATCAAATAATGATGAACACCGAATTTCGGTTGTAACCCTGCTACATTACAACCGAATTAAGAGTTCACAAACCCTAGCCTCGAATCCAATGATTGTACCACCAACCTTGGGGGAAAAAAAAAAACAATATCTAAAACCATACTATAAACCCTCTGGAAGTGATCTAGGGTTCGAATCTCTAATGGAATAACCCAATAACCATCAACCGAAATAGGAGACTGGTTATAGTGCCAACCGAAATAGGAAACTGTTTAGTATTGGGGTTTTGATTCGGCTGTTATGAAGAAGGAGAAGAAAGAAAGGATTTGCTGTGTTTTCTCTTGTGGTTATGCGTCCCTAATGACCAGGGAGGGGGAATGGTTTTTTATAGCCCTCAATCCCAACTCAATGATACGATCAAAAATAACCTTGTGATAAATGGGTAAAAACCTACATACAAGTTTAACCTTACACTTCTCACTTTCTCTTTTCATTCACCTTATCAAAATGTACCGAGAACTTATAGAAAACCATTCCTAGAACCTCCCTATGGCCTGCTTCAACCCTTAAGACAACCAAGGAGTTCTTTGTCTAGGGTCGTGAGTAAGGTCCAAAATGGTTTACCATAGGAACGTTTCGTGAAGTAACAAACATGCTCTAAATGTTTTTTCGTGTGTGCCCCTAATAGGCTCACACACCTCTAGTTGTGATCGAGCTAGTCCAACAAACATAATCCAACACACTGATCACAACCAATTTATGTTGTCTAATAGATATATAGTATTTGGATATTTAGACAAGTAATTACTGAATGCATAGTAATGTTATATTTAGAATTTAGACATAACTATTTTAGAATTTAGAGCAAACTACTTCGCAGAACACAGAGATATCATTCGCTTATGATAAGATTTAAATCAAGTATTAATTACTTGTAGAAACCATGGATTTGTGGTTTGGAACAAAATAAGAAATGTTTTGAAAATTTGAATGTGAAACAAATCCATTGAAGCAATAAAGATAGATAATGATCAAAAAGATCAACGTGGCCCACTGGAATGGATTTTTCGCACTTGATGTGTATATATCTTGGGATCATAAAAGCAAAGTTTTACAACGAGTTTAACTTTGGCAATCATGATATGTTATTCTAATTTCATTATGTCTAAAGAAGTTTATGGTTAAAGACTTTTTTAATAATAACCCCATTTTTGAGTTATGTTAAAGTCAATAATACTATTATGTTCTAACGTATTTTAATAGTGAAACTAAAACTATCAATATATACCACCTTTGAAACCAAAAAAAAAGAGGTTGGCAAGGGACTTAGTAATTAGTCGTAAATATTGAAGGAAAAATCTATTAGATCTTCTAATAGTGAGATACCCAATTCACTACTAATACAACGTAGAAGCATGAAATTCAATGCGGATAAGTCACACTACTTAGAGATTGGAAACATTTTAATATTTTATCCCAATGAATGTGATTCAGACCTGCAAGATAAAGAGGTTGAAGTTTATCTTCTTAATAGTTCTGAAAAAGTGCAACGAAGGGCATGATTAAAAGAAACTACATATATGAGTATGAAGTTTTGCCGCTTCAAGAACCTTGGACTTGGCTTTGTATATACTCATGAATGGATGTAGACAGCATTGGATTGTAAAGTGACAAGTTCAAATATGGGAACTAGGTGAACAGGCATTTTCCCCGACGACATTTGTCCGCAGGGGAAAAGTCGCAAAAACAACCACAAAAAAATGGTTCCTAACTTGGCATCCAATTCTCGTAGAACTTATTAAGTCAAGAAATCGAAAACTTTTCCCCCCGACGACATGTCTGTCGGGGGATAATAATCGTTTTATCTATAACCAATTGATTAGTACGTAAAACGATGGCTGGAATTCAATCCCCGCATTGTTTTCCCCTGCGACATGTCCGCCGGGATTCCTTTGTTAGTTAAAAAAAAATTAGTGCTAATAACGAATTGTTGTTGAATTGTTTGGGCTTTTAATCTTACTAAAAATGGGCTCCTAGTGTATATTTTTGAACATATTCTTCCCCGGCGACATGACGCCGGGGATAGTGTTTGACTTTGTTGACTTTCAACTAAACTACGTTTTTAGGTTCGTTTCGGTCTGATATTCCGTATATTTTAACAAAATATAGATACGTTTTATAAGGTGTGTTAATGTATTTTGTACCATTGCATGGTCGAGGTGATATCCATTATACATAAAACTCATTCATATCATAAAAGTTTAAACAAATATTCACATACAATAAAACGTACATATTACATTGCAAAATGACAAACAAATCCAAATATCATACGAATTACATTGCACATGACAAACTACTCCAAAATCAAGTTTTACCATTTCATTGGAGAACATTCGTGAAATAGTGCACCGCATTAACAGTGTTTTGTTTCCCGATGCATATGCATGTCCTATTGTTGCCTTGAGTACTCTTATTTTTTCGCACGCAAAGTGCTTGCATTTTATGAGCACTCAACCATTTCTTGAAGATCCTAGAGAATAGTTTGAAGTGTTTACGGTCTTTGAGAAAAATACTTGGAGGCGATGAAGGTCCTGAAGAATATTTTGGAGAGGTGTTGAATGTCCTGCAGAGTAACTTGGAGTCGATGGAGCTCCAGGAGAACTCATCAATTCACGAAGTCGGGTCTCTTTCCATAAAAAAAATCCACATCCAAAATATTTCGGAGGCTGTTAAATAGTAAAGAAAATCAATTCTTTTAACAACTAACCAAAAAATTATATATAACAACAAATAAAAAACATGGTGATTGGTTTCACTACTTATTTTGGACAGATGCATAGTATAGTTTACCGAGTAACTCTCATTTTTTATATGATTGTCGAAGACCAAGCATCTCCTTCTGCACAACTACAAATCGAAAAGCTTCATGTGGCACCAACTTCCCCATCCTTTGTGGTTTAATGGAAAGAGTGTTTGATATGTTTGTGGTTTGTGATAATTAAACTTCTTTTATGGTATAGAAAGAGTTTTTTGGAGGGAGTATTTGGCCGTAAGTTTTTTTTGTCGGAGTATTTGGCCGGGGAGTAATTAGGCGGGAGAATTTGGGTGTGTAGTTTTTAAGCGGGAGTATTTGGCGGGAAGTCTAATGAACACAACCTTAAAAATGGAAGAGTAAGTAGTTAAGTCTTTCCAGTAAAAAGATGTTAAAACAAGGTAGAGTAAGTTAGAACTGTTATTAGTATTTTGGGGTACTGGTTATCCATATTGGCTAACAAACCCTTTAACAGGCTAACGTATAACCATAGCATATCGACTCAATCAGAAAAAAAACGACTCAAACATCAAAAAAAAAAAGAGCAGAACACAAAACCAAAAACAACAATTCAATTAACACACAATACAACAATACAATGCACAATTAAAATACAATATATATACTTAATTAATAAAAAATCTCAAGCATACAAATCATATCAACACGACTCAACAAGATATAATTTATTGAATCAATGTTTGGCAATATATGTAAATCAATTTCTACAACCATTCAAAATCAACCGTCAAATCAATCAAAAAAACTCAAAAAATACTAACACAACAAGGACAAGAATACAAAAAAAATAACAACAAAACTATCAATAAAAACAAAAAAACACAAAATATCAAAAACAAAGTCGACACATAAAATAAACACAAAAAAAAAAAACAAACATAAAAACGATCTCGAAAAAAATAAAAACCATACAATCATTCGACTCACAAATCTCAAATAAAAAAGCAAATATCAAAAAAGAAATCATAAAAAACACAAAAAAAAGATCAAAAAAATGACAATATCATAAGACAAGAACGAGATCAAAAAGTATATCCAAGACGCCAGAAGCATACCAAACTACAACTACTCAAATAAACACAAAAAACAATTCAAAACACTCAATAAGTCACAGATCAAAAAAAAGTAGCACCAAAATTACTAATAAAACATATCAAAAACCTTAAAAATACACACACAAAAAAAGCAAAACTAAAGAACACAAACAAAAATCACATAGGAATCGAACAAAACCGTCATCAAACTCCGCAGCACACCACACCACCCACCCCCACCAACAAACCAACCAACCCCCAAATCATAACAAAATACAAAAGCAGACTCACAAACCAAATATAATCATGAACCACCTCACAAAAACAAAGAAAACAAAAAAAAATCCTACTCAAACCAAAAGCACACTACACACCTCCCAACTAGCCAACCCCACCCAATATACCCCCTAAAGAGCCCCCCACCCCCAACCCACCAAGACCCCCCCAGTCTACAAACCGCCACACCAACTAACCCACCACTCCAATACCCCCCAACCAATCCAACCAACCCCCTCATCCAAAAAACATTCAAGCTTACACCCCGCACCCAACACCAACCCTCCCCACCACCCCCAAAACCACCCCCCCAAACAATCTCCCCACCGCCCACCCCACACACACACCCCCCCCCTCCCCCCCCCCCCCCCCACCACCCCCCCCCCCAAACCAGAAACACTACCCCCCCCTCCCACGCCCCCTCCCCCCCCCCCCCAATACCACCCCCCGCCACCCCCCCCCCTACCCCCCTCCCCCCTCGCACCCCACGACCCCTCCCCCCAGAACTCCCCAATACCCACGCCCCCCCGCCCCCCCCCCGCTCCCCCCCCCACCCCAACCACCCCACACCCCCACACCCCATACCCACCCCCCCCCACCCACCCAACCCCCCCCCCCCCCACCCACCCCCCACCCCCCCCACAACCCCGGACCCCCCAACCCTATTAACTAAAGATAGATGATCAATTAAGACTAATAAACATATAAGATGATAATAAGCACAAATAATCTAACTAGAAAGCATAATAAGCACTTGATAAGCAAACAATCATATTTTTAAGCTAGAATTTAAAGATAAAGGAGAACTTACAAGAACCTTAGCAAAACAAAGGTGATACTAAACTCAATTGAGCATCATTCATTGAACATCTAATGTACAACGATAACATATCGACTCATTCGTTGAACATCTAATGTACAACGATAATATATCGACTCATCCGTTAAACATCTAATGTACAACGATAGCATATCGACTCATCCGTTGAATATCTAATGTACAACGATAGCATCTTGACTCATCCGTTGAACATCTAATGTATAAAGATAGCATATCGACTCATCCATTGTACATCTAATGTACAACGATAGCATCTTGACACCTCCGTTGAACATCTAATGTACAACGATAACATATCGACTCATACGTTGAACATCTAATGTACCACGATAACATATCGACTCATCCGTTAAACATCTAATATACAACGATAGCATATCTACTCATCCGTTGAACATCTAATGTACAATGATAGCATCTCGACTCATTCGTTGAACATCTAATGTACAAAGATAGTATATCATCTCATCCGTTGTACATCTAATGTACAACGATAGTATCTCGACTCCTCTGTTAAACATTTAATGTACAACGATAACATATCGACTCATGCATTAAACATCTAATGTACAACAATAGCATCTCGACTCATCCGTTGAACATCTAATGTACAACTATAGCATCTCGACTCATCCAAACTAAGAAACCGAACTGATCGGATCGTACAGGATCGAACCGATTGGATCGAACCGGACAAACCGCACCGGAACGAACCGAGAAACTAGACCGACCGGATCAGAACGAACCGAGAAACTGGAATGTTTTTTTTATTAATATTTATATAATTATTATTTATAAAATATATCATTACATAAATAATAATTATAAATAAAAAATATATTTTTTATAAAAAATAATTATATAATTATTTTTTATTAAATATATAATTTTTATTTATAATTATTATTTATATAATTATTATTTATAAAATATTTAATTATATAAATAATAATTATATAAAAAAGAAAAAAATATTTAGTTAAAAAACTATCCCCGACGACATGTCGCCGGGGATAGTTTCAACCACGTCCCACCAAAATTTTCATTGTCCCGCCATTTAGCTAAACGACAAAATATATAAGTATCCCCGGCGACATGTCGCCGGGGATTTAATAGAGCACCAAAAGTAGATCAGGGTTAAACACTTAGGAAAAAAACGCAAACAAATACCACCTCACCTAACCGACGATCGATTTGCGCAGCACCACCACAGCTCACCACCACCACAACTCACCACCATCACCACAGCTCACCACCACAACCGACACCACCTCTCACCACAGATCACCACCACCATCACCACACTTGCACACGAGCACTATTAATTTAATAAGCGGAAATAATAAGCCCTTATTCTCCTCCCTCTAAATGATGATTCTTCTTTTCTTAACCTTCTAAATGACGATTCTTTTCTTCTTTTTCTAACCCTCTAAACACACAAGTACTTTTAGCTCTAAAAGGTATGATTTTAGATTTTTATGACTTTTTTAATTTTTGTAATAAGCTAAGCTGGTAATAAGCTCAGAAAAAGAAGCCCACTAATACTAGTAAGTGGTTTTTTAATAAGCTGTTTGGAATAAGCTGTGAAATAAGCATACGTGGATTGGAGTCTTTTGGAATAAGCTACGGAATAAGCTACAAGCTTATAATTGGAGTATTTTGGAATAAGCTATCAATAAACTAAGGTAACTTGTATTAAGTTTTTTTAGTAGTCTTTTGTACCCGGGGACATGTCGTCGGGGAAAGTTCATGTTGTCGTTTTTTGTAAATTGATTAATTAAGAGTGTACATGTACAACCGAGACAGTGGGGAGAGCGAGGACAGCCATAAACACAAGCTGAGACCACTTCTCGAGACTACAAGCAGCCGAGACCAGATCTTTCATGCTGTCTTGTTGATAGGTATCGATACATAGTAATATCCATTTTCATTACACTAGTTTCGTGTCTTCGTGATAGCTAGTAAGATTGCCTAGAAAATGTTTTAAAAGGAAAAAATAATTCCTTCATAATTATTTTACTAGTTTAAGGACATGTAAGGTTGATGGATTTGTTCTACGTATAACTTAACTAGTTGATTACTCGATTGATTATTCTTATATGGAAGCGTAGGAACACCAGAACACATGGTGAACTGGACTAGCTTTAAACGGTCATTAATATATACACGCCTTTAGACCTGAATAAGTAACAGTTTGTGAACCTAGAAGAAAATCTCCAGAAGGGCTAGGCTCATAGGCAAATTTTGTTGTCCCGAATCCTTAAGGTTTAGGAAAATGATATATGAAATTTTAAGGAAAATTTTTACGTTCTCTTTTGGTACATGTATTTTACTAGTTTAAAGGAAAATGAAATCTGAAATTATAAGGGAAACTTTGATATAGAGACAGATTGGTTAATTGACTCAAGTGAGCAACTAAAATGAGAAACTTCTTAACTTTTCTTCTCTATTTTTTTTCCACAGCCGACCACAGCTCGAGACAGCCCAAGACCAAGACTAGAGCCCGTTGACCAGAGGCCGTTTCCACAGCCGACCACAACCTAAGACCGAGACTAGAGCCCATTTCCACAGTATGTTCTCGTTTGATATGTTATGTTATTTAAATATGTGTTTGGATATGTTATGTGTTTATAGTCATTATTTTTTTTATCCTTTTGGTATCCCCAAGGACATGTCGTCGGGGAATGTTTATAGTCATTACTTTGTGTTATATAAGCCGTGAATTTGAAATGTATGTTATATATAGTTAGTGATATGTGTTTTCGTGGTATTAGTTTGAATTGAAATGAAATATAAGCCGTTTATGAATTGCGTTTGGTATTAGTTTGAATAAGAAATAACGACCCAAAACTTTGTCCTCATAAGACATAACGAGTCACTAGTTAACCGTTTATATAAGACGTTTATGCTAATTAACCGTTTATATACGCTTCATAAGCTGTTGTTAAACAGCTTATCAGAATAAGCTGTTAATAGCTTATTCTGATAAGCTGTACAACAGCTTATTCTAATAAGCTGTTTAACAACAGCTTATGCTAATATACATGTATGTTTTTTTCATTATAATAGAATTTAAATGTATGTTTGTAATGTGCGTTTGGTTATTTGCGTTTGGATATGTGTTTCATTATTTGCGTTTGGACATGCATTTGGTATTTGTTTTATTGAATGTTTTAGGATTTTAGTGATTAATTTTGGAAAATCTCCGTCTGAATTTAATCATCCTATAGAAAACCCGTCCGGAATTAATTTATTAAAAATTAATTTATGAAAGTCCCCTGTTTGGGACTGCTTTTTGAATGTTTTGTCTTATTTAGGATATGAATGCGTATAACCGGTTTACTATTTGAGATGATTTCGACAGTGTTTCTCCTTTATTCCTACGAATATGTCTTTAAACACATATTTGGGGAGTTGATGGGAAATGCTGCCAAAATTTTCTTAAATAGTAAATCGGTTATACGCATTCATATATGAGACGAATCATTCAAAGAGTGGGTTAGGATTTCCTTTCATAGTTGCACTAGGTGAACAAAACAACTCGTATTCCTCGTTTGAATGTGTTTAATTAAGTGCATATAATAACTAATTGTATCATTAAAACGCAGTTATGGTAATTGATAAGAGTTGGACATGTTTAGGGCGTAGTGAAAAAGCATTTTATACTGTTCTTAAGAAATTCATCGAGCATTGCAAGCCGTTAGTGAATAGTTCCAAAATATAAAATGTCCATGTAAGTCTTGTCGTAATGTATCTTGGGTAGCCATCAAGAACCTTTTACACCACATTACGAATAATGGGTGGGACCCAAGTTATAAAACATGGGCTCACCACGGTGAACCGAATCTTCCTTCGACAGTAATACATAACACAACACAACCTCCAATGAGTGACATGACAGCGTACCTTAATGATGTAGCTGATGTTTATTCTAGTGAAGAAGAAGATTGATCTTGAGTTGTAACTTGTAAACGCCACTTATTTGAATTAATGAAATTGTTGTGGATTGTTTAAATGTGTATATTTATTTGGATGTGTATGTATTTAGATGTGTGCATGCTTATATATTTTGTTCATGAATTTCTATATGTTATTCTAATTGTACTTGTACAGATGTCAGCAGATGTAGCACGGGGTCACGGCGGTGACGGTGGCGGTGATGATCGTCCCCCTCCACGTTAGATACCTACCGGTTGCCGAGGTAAGAAATTTTGGATTATTGTAATATAAGTATAAACTTGATACACTGAAATTTCTTGCCTTGAATTATGACGTTATCACTCACTTGATTTTGTAGACAAGGGCACCCGAAAACCTAACAGGGGAGGCAGGAAAGCCGGTAGACTCGATACCCGCGGGCAAACTAGGAACCTAGGGTTAAGGAGGATTACGGATCAATAGGGCCCGCAGAAGATCCGGTTTGAGTTCGGCGATAAAGGCACGCTGATGCCTCTCGGTGACCACACGACTCATTGGAGTAACCTCCTCGGGGAGATCGTCATGGAGTTCCTGATGCACTACGCTTCTTGGCACAAGATCCTGACAGAATGGAAGGCGGGGGTCATCTGAAACATTAGGGTCATCGGAAACATTGCAGTCCTAGTTTGACTTGACACCCCACATGCAATCCGACCTTTGGCCAAAAATCAGCATGGGCATCGAGCAGCATTTGGCCAAGATCTACACCGACAACAAGTCCTGACGGGACTTACGACGTGGAAGGAATCAGATCCTGATGTCCCGCGAACATCTCCCAGGCATATTAGGATGCGCATATTACCTTTTGGCTTGATCCTAAAAACGCTGCCTGAGCCGCTTAAAATTGATAAAACCGGGCAAAGAGCATGGTCATATGCCGACAGGGTTCCCGGTCACTTGCTGTCCTCTGAGATATGTAGGTTATAAACATTATAATTATTTTACATATATATAGCTCATTATACGCTTTGGTGTGTTGTGATTTGTCATTTTTAATTTGTTTCATCTTATATACGTGTGTATGTACAGATAGAGAGCTCCGACACTCAAGAGTACCCGTCTCTGATCTAGACCTACTTTGATACACATACTGTTTATGGCATATTCTTGTAGGTCGAGGAGCGACTTCTATATGTAAGTATTGTTACAAAACACGCACTTTAATGATTTGTCGAGACATAATGTAGTAACCCGACTAATATACTAACTATCTTGTATTTTTGTCACTACATAGGAGGAGATGCTGAGGCTTAAGGATCTAGGCCCCAACACGCCAACGGGTGTGCCCTACACTGATGACGAGATCAAGGCCATGGTTCATCGGGGCAAGCAGCGAGGGCACATTCATGGTGTTGGTAGGGTTTTGGTGGGACAGGACAGGGACATCCTCACTATACTCGAGCCTTGATGCAAGCACACCGTCGATGTCGATGAGGTCAAAAAACAAACAAGCAGCTAAGAAAAGAGATCGATATGCTGACGAAGGTAGTGAGGAGTGACGACAAGATATCCCAGCTGCTTATACAGCTTCAGTCACATCATAAGTTCGGTAGTGGCAGCGGGAGTGGCGGGGGCGGGGATGATGAGTCGGGCGAGGATGAGGACTCCGGCGAGGATAAAGATGCCGACGGGGATGAGGATAGTTAGGACATGTTATATATGGGTAAGTATATGCTATTTTGTTTCTTGAAGTATATATTGACGACCCGTATATAAACATTTGTTGAACCGTACCTTTAGAACATGTTATCTAAATATTTGTTGACTTGTATCTTGCGGATATTGCAAGTTTTGTGGCTAGGAAGCCCGTTTGTTAGACTATAACATGTTTATTCGGATTTTGGACATATTTGGCTTATTTATATCAAATGCATTGATCCATGATATTATTTTGTGTTTTGGTACAAGTTGTAATGTATTTGGGTAGTTTATATATTGCTAGATATAGGTTTGTTTATTGGTAGGTCTTTTCCCCGCCGAGGATAGTATGAAATTTTAGCTGAGGAAACATTGAAAATGGTTGACTAGTCAACTTTTGACAAAACATTCCCCCGCGACAGGTTGCCGGGGATAACCTTTGACAAGTCAACTATTGACTAGTCAACCATTGACTAGTCAACTATTAACGAAATCATCACTGGCGACATGTCGCCGGAGATAGGTTTGAATTAATTAATTTAATTAAATAAATAATTAATTAGTTAAATATTTAATAAATTACTTTAGTTAATTAATGACAAAACTATCCCTGACGAGGTTTTGGTTGACCGAAAAATATGTGGTCCCGTCGTTGTCGCCAAGGCAAAGAGCCGGGGAATGAATCTGCTTGGAGCCTTCCCCGACATCCATTCCCCGGTGACATGTCGCCGGGGATAGTTTACCCCAGCGACATGTCGCCGTGGAAACGTGTCTCATGTCGCCGGGGTAACCGGCGAATGTTGTAGTGATATTCAGGGCCGTATTTAAGCATATGTGATCAACCCTACAGGTAGGGGTGTTCAAAAAATCCAAGAAACCAACGAACCGAGCCGAATCTCTTAACCAGAAATCAAAACCGAAAAAACCTTCGGTTTTGGCTTTTAGTTTTAGATATCCACGGTTAACCGAATTGAACCGTTGCATAATAGACATGGAGGTTTTTATTTAAATATTTAAATAATTGTACAAGTATTAATTATATTATGCATTACTTTTATTGTATAACGAATTTTTTGTTCCTAATGTAACAATTTCTAAACATCTAAGTGTGAGAACTGATCAATGTGATCGTAATCAATAAATATTGAAATATATTAATATGTTATGTATGAATATTTGAATGCCGATTATTGTAACGGAATAACTTTTATTTGACTTTTATCTATTTAGTGTTATTTACAATTTTAGATAAAATAACGTTCTTTACGTTTCTACACCACAATGATTACTGATACAGTTAATTGTCCAAAAAATGGTTAACCGCGGACCCGAACCGCAGTATAAACCGCGGACACTTCGGACTCTACATAGTTAAGTTACACCGATCAGGACGGTTCGGATGTCGGTAGTAAAATTAAAATACCCGACCCCGAGCGATGGATAGTTTAAAATCTTACAACTTATACCGAACCTAACACCGCCGCGTGAACACCCCCCACAGGCCTCACATTGTTTAGGGCGGCCTTTGATTTTTTAAAGCGATTTCTTAATATAAGTAATAACTCCATTTTTTTTAAAGATAACAAATAATTTAGAAAGGAAAAAATAGCTTAAGTTTGTGTTTTAATGGTGAAATTGAGTACATGATTTTTTGTGGGAAGACAAACCCAGAAACATTAGAAATTATGTGGGGCTCATAAATTGTGTTGTTTTCTCTGACCATTTTTTTATTAAAATTTTGCTATAATCTAGTTGTTTTTAATATTTAAGATTTTAAACTCTATCCTTACGTGAAGCATAGATTTTTTGTCTAAAAAATTAAAAAAATGCGTATCTTATGAAAAAGCATATTTTTAGCTGAGAATATTATTTTTAAGAAAGTAAACATTGTAGATTGTTTTAGAAAAGCAAACGTTATCAACTTATATATTTTTAACAAAGTCCTACATGACATTTTATCTTATGAAAAAATATTTATAACTTCATGGATCATCGTTAAATTATTTTAAAAACTCAACACTTATACTTAAAAGTATAGAAGATTTATATAAACTTGAAGAATATTGGATGTGTCATTTGATTGATATAAAAACAAATTGATAATCTAATTGCAGTTCACTATTTTTACACATACTTCAATTCCATTGTTAAAGGACCATTTTAAAAATCTGGCATAGGGCCATCAAATTTCACCGTACTGCCATGAGCTGGGCATTTGGTTTCGTTTGATTTATTTTTTGGTTTTACATTTTAAAATCTTACAATTGTCACAGCACTCGTTGACATCCTTGATCTAGCATTATTACTTTATTTTAAATTGTGATAATGCAGTTTTTTAGTTTCCTTAATGTATACATACCTTTTAAACTGCCAACAAAAATTTACATCATAAAATTCGATCGCTACTTTATTGAAACCAGTATTCGGTGTTATTTTGGAATGACAGTTGTTAAAAAGATCGACTAATGCCATTTTCAACCAAGTATTTAGTCACTCTTTTTAACAATTGTTATTCAAAAATGACACCGAATACTGGTTTTCGGTAAGTACTTTTTTCAAGGTACAAAATTTCTTTCACATTATTGGATTAACATTAGAAATAGGATATCAAATCGAGTAAATTCTTAAAGTATGATGATTTTGAAAATTTGTTCTATACTTTAAGATTATCCTTTAAAACATGTTCTTAATTGTAGGATGTATAACTTTTTCTTGAATCTAAATATAGGCTTCTAATTAATTGTCAATATTTTTTTTACCTCACAATCTGATTCCTCTCTCCGTTCTATTACCTAACTTGTGCTATTATTTTATTACAATTCTAGCGATATACTGAAATTATTACATTGCACCGTGGGTATCCACAAATTTGAACTGATTAACTTAATCGCACATTGCAACAAATCATTGAATAAATGGATTAATTAACTGATTCAAAAAGGTAGCTATAACAACAACGAGACAAAGAAATACAACCACTAGACGTCTTGCTAAAAGAGCAAACTCCCAATGAAAAGGCCCCGTAAATGATAACATAAAAACAGGGATCACTAACAAATGAAAGCCTAAATGCATATTAACAGGTCTTACAAGATTATATATGGTACTGTTATGCGAATATTGTAATAACTCATTTTTTAATCGTAAACAACATGTACTCTTCATTAGGCAGCAATTCATGAATTACCTATGCTGACCAAACAAACTACTTCTTTTGGAGCAGGTTTAAAATTTGACAGGAACTGTCATATCCATTGCAATATCTATCATACAAGTTCTTGTTTGTTTAATTTATGATTTTTCTCGATATAGAAATATAGTTTCCTGTTGTTGGGATGTTTATATTGAACCTAATTTGGGTTTATAGACTACAGACCTACAGTGTTGGTTTTAATAGTATTTGTGTAAATTTCAAAGCTTATTATGGAGTACATGCATGCACCTAAAAGATGAGATGGACATGAAACAAGAACTGAAATCTGAATAAGGTAGTGGGAGTTGAAAATAAGTAAATAAATAAACAAAAATCCTAGTTTCACAAGAAAAAAGTTGACCATCCTATATATAGAACAACCTTTTCAAATCATCCTATAGTTAGAACAACTTTCTTAAATCATCATACTTTAAGAATTTTCTCTATTAAATCTTAACTGGATTGATTGGATTAGTGATCTAATACTTAGTTGCAAAATCTTTTTGTAATCTCTCTTTTTAGCTCATTGCTTGTTCTTAATATATTTTTTTGTTCCAAAACAAATGTTACATACTTCATAATATATTTGATAATACTTTATTTTTAATCTAAATATTAGTAAGGGAAAATTCTATTTCTACAACAAAATCATTTATGGAATGCAATCCTATATCAGAAAAACATTAATTCGTAGTCCCACGGCAACTTGGCTTCTGGGAAACTAAGGAAGAATATGCCAAGTGTCCCATTTTTTATTATTAAAGGACAAAGTGTGTAACGTATGTGTAACGTATATGTACCTTAATGTTTTTAGTAAAACTACTACTTTTTGGACAACTTATGTATGGGCGACTGGTTTTTTGGTCTTTTTACCACTACACTTTTTTAATAAATAAGTGCAACTATACTTATGGGCAACTTATACATCAGGGCAACCACTTTTTATAATATTGTGTTGTACTTTCTAAGATTCACTTTTTATTTTAATAACAATCCAAAAATACACACACTAAAAAAAACACACACGTCTAATTCATCCTCCCCCAACACCATGAACACATCCTGTTAACCATTTGTTAACCCTGGCCCATCACACAATCACTCCCTTAATCCTTGTAACCCATCAACACAATCACTCCCTTAATCGATACACACGACGCTCACCCCGTTTATCAATTATTAAATGGCTAAATCTAATGACTTGTATGATGTAAAAATCTGTGTTAGGTCTAGTGTTAAATTGCTTGGAGAAATTAAAGATCTTTTGGAAATGAATCCTACTCGTGAAAGGTTATTTAGAAGAACTGTTTTTGGTCTTTGGTTGGATATTTTTTCGTACGACAATAATAACCATTTAATGCATTATGTGTTGCAGCATCAGGTATCTGTCTCTAAGATTCCTTCTTATTGTCCCCCACTTATATTCCATATTGGTGATCATTGGTTACAGTTTGACCGAAAAGAGTTTTGTTTGATCACTGGTTTTCGATTTGGTATTGTATCAGAAAAACACAAGAAATCTAGTCCTTTTTGTAAGCGTTTATTTCCTGAAAAAATAACCAAAAAAGGTGTAAAGAGATTAAAGTCTATTGAACTTTTAGGAGTTCTTAGATACAAAAAAACATGGTTAGGTTTGTCTGACATGGATGCGGTAAGGGTTTGTCTCTTAATTGTTGTTGAGTTAGTGTTTATAGGTAAAGAGGACAGGAATTGCATCCCTAAGCATATATTGTCATTGGTGGAGGATATTGATTCTTGGAATGATTATCCTTGGGGTGAATACATGTGGGAAATTTTTTATAAAAGGACTGTCAATGTTGTAGCTATACATCGGGCATATCATTTGAAAAAGAAAAAGCAAAATTCAGATTACTACCCCACATACAATCTATATGGTTTTGCTTGGGCTTTCAAGGTTATTATTTATTCATTTAATAACTTAAATTTGTTGTTATTTATCTTGTTTAAGTATCTCTGTTTTTTTATAAATAGCAGCTAATATACGTGAATGACTATTTTTAGATATGGATTTTGGAGAGTTACCCAAATAGCAAAAAATGGTGGTCGAAGACGGATAACGTGTTACCGCGTGCTTTTGCATGGTCAAATGTTACAAAGTTTGAGAAAAATGATTATAATTGTCTATTTGGACCGGTAAACAAACAGCTATCTCATTTTAAATAATGTATAATTACTCTTTAATATTAACTTAAACTATTTTTTTTAATTCTTAGGATTCGAATTCAAATTTGGAGCTTTATGCAACTCCTGTAGAGAAGCAGACCGAATGGTTTATTGCAAGTATTTAACTTATCAACGGTTTGGTTGATGAAGACTTTAATGTTTCCCAAGATGATGGTGTGGGTGTGGTCTCAGGCAACTGTGTTGATTTGCAACACAATTCTGTCTCAGCCGTTTCTGTTTTGTCAGCCGATTCACATGAAGGGTTAAATGAAACAAGAGTTGCAAACAATAAGATGCTTTTATTAAAAGGGGGAGACAGTTGTTTTGATTCAGAGGGAGATGCTACAAATCCTGAGTCTAATAAAGATAAACCACCCACGTTAGCTGATGTTCTTGATGAAGGCCGTGCTCTTAGAAAGGAAGTTGATTTGGTTAAGTTTGATGATGCAAGGATTTCAAAATTAGAGAGAATTTTGAATGATAACTTTATGTTTCGTAATGATATCAGCCCAAACGGTAATCATAATGCTGTCAACCAAGGATTATCTGGTTCGGCTAATCATCTCATGGTTCGTATCTATCAAATATTATTTGAATTACAATTTTTTTGTTTTTATAATGTTGTCACCAATCAATTATATTTTTGGAATTACAGTCAACTTGTTCTCGTCCTGATATTGATAATGCCGAAGTTGCCGGTCATGTAATTGGAATTCACAAGGCAGATGGGAAGAATGATAGCCCAAACGTTAATCATAATGCTGTAAACAAATGATTATCTGGTTTGGCTAATGATCCCATGGTTCATATCAACGTATATGATATATTATTTGAAATACAAATTTTTTATTTTTATAATGTTTCCACCAATGAATTGTATTTTTTGAATTACACTCAACTTGCTCTAGTCCTGATATGGATAATGGCGAAGTTTCCATTGCTGGTATGGAAATTCACAAGGCAGATGGGCAGAATGATATCCCAAACGCTAATGATAATGATGTCAACCAAGGAATGATTGGTTTGGCTAATGATCCAATGGTTCGTATCAAGCTATATCATATTAAAGATTTTCAAATGCTCCCATATTCTCTGTGTTAGTTGTATAATGTTGTCACCAATCAATTATATTTTTTGAATTACAATTGGATGTTCTAATACAAGTTGCTTGTGATGGTATGGGAATTGACAAGGCAGATGGGAACAATGACTATACTTATTCTCAACGTGAGCCTTCCACATTGGATGTTCTGGTACAAGGATTTGATTCCCAAAAGAATCATCTAGGAGTTGATATCATACAATATGATACTCATGTTGATTGTTCTGTAGCTAAACTGAATGACCATCCCACAACGGATATTTGTGTTAAGGCCGTTGCTGTATGTATAAATATTTATATTTTAAATTACATACTTCATCTACAATTTTTTTTCTAACTATATAAGTAAATTCTATCAGGTTGATGCATTTGCGGATGACTACATGGATGTGTTGAACGATGAAGAGAGCATCCCTAACTATTATTTAGATGATATGAAGTTACAAGATAAAGAGGAGAAATTAATTTCTACTCCAGCACCTATAAATCATCAACAGGTTGATGAGTTGATTGATGTGGATGAAGATAAAACAACTGTGTTGTAAGAAAATTTGAAGGTATGAATGGAATGTGTTATGAAAAATAGTGGGTAGTGCATGAATATATAGAGAAATAATGAAAATTAATTGATAGGTATATGGGTCAATAGTGGTAAGTATCAAAGTACCAAAATGGCAAAAATCATTAATTGTGATTAAAAGGAATGAAATGAGTTTGGCAGACATGGTAAACATGTCAAACCTTTCCTGGCCACTAATACTATTTTAATATTAATTCAAGAACCAATGCTAATGTGGGAATTGTACTTACTTGAACCAAAATTAGTTGGAAACAAATAGAATGGAACTGAACTTAGTTAAAAACTAAGGCTGTGAATACTTTAGTTTCCCTACGGTTATTGGTGAATTTGTATGTGATTTTTTCAAGATTAAGCAAAAGCTAGGAAGTATAATGTAACACCCCAACTTAAGGACTTAAGGATTGCGCAGCAGAATTAGCAATTTAGGTGTTACTAAATAGCACCATTCACCAAGATAATAGAAAACGACCCAAATGAGACGTTTAACAAACATGTGTTCCATTATTAATCAGAATAAAACGCGTTCAAGTCCCCACAGAATCACAACCACAACCATTACAGCATTTGAAAAACTATTGTTTCAAAATAAAGATATTGTTTTAGAACAACTTAAGACATTGTTTTTTGAAAGAACAAGAACACACAAGTAGTCTTTTCAACAAATCCATCCAAACACACGACACCATCCACGCCATCTTTGCCTTCAACCTTGGTTACTTGGGATAAAACATGTTTAAAAACGTCAACACCAATGTTGATTGAAATTTCATAGAGTTTAAAAAAATCGATTAGTAAGTATCTTTGACCACATAAATTAAGTTCTCCGGAAAACATTGCAACGAATAACAATGTATAACAATATCATTTCTTTCACTCAATAAGCACATGTACCATACATACCGAAAGTTAACAATACTATGTCATTTCTATATGATAATGTGCCCCAAACAATTAATTATTATCATAATACCCTATTAACAAATCTAAATACAAAATGTCCGTTTGACAGGGTGTTCACAAGGATTCATACCCCGGACAGGGTTGTCAAACCCAATAGATCTATTTAATGCATTAGCATTCACCTCACAAGGCGACTAACGGTTCATGAAATAAGGGACTTTAAAAATAGCTACTTATGCAGAAACAATCTCATATTCTGGTCCAGCATACCATAAAATCATATGTGTTCGATTTTATAAAACAAACATGCATCCCCCTCGCGGGTTTAAAAACAATCAAAAGATTTAAATGTGAGGCTATAAACTCACCTTAAGCAAAAGATTCGATTCAATTAAATCAACAAGCGCAAATAGCTTCACGTCTTAACCGCGACCTATATAATACATATATAGCGGTACGTGACTAAAAGTACAATAACTCATATAATACATACTTGCATATATATATATATATATATATCACTATTACGTACATACAATCGTATACTATAATCTCCAAGTGCGACACAAAACATTTCTCTTTGACGCATTAACAATATCACAACACTTATCCACAAAGTTTCCATTTTTAGAAAGTTACCGAAAGTAAGGATAATATAATCCGAACTTCATATTTCATTATAATATAACTAACATTACAAACCCTTTGCTCATTATAGACTATATTCAAAAGTTTACGCAAGTTTGACTTTCAAAAGTCAAACTTCGTAGTTGACTTTTACCAAAAAATAACCAAACTTGACTCAGCCGTAAAACATTCATTATTAAGAGTTACGTGACGATCCACCTAGCAAAACGTAGCTAAAGGCGAACACTATCACTTATCATTATCAAAAATAACTTTCAAAAATTTCTCGACTCGCTACGGGTAAGTCAAACTTTCTGGTCAAACTTGGTCAACCCAAAACCTATCAAAACGACATTTTCGACATAATCCAACTATCAAAACATGCTTAACTATCCTATTTAATCATACCAAAACCATCAAACTTTGGTCAATAACCAAATACGCTTTCAATAATTTCCGCACTTGAATCTTATAGCAATAATCATATAACACGCAATATAAACAATTTAATCAACACAAAAACATAACTAGAAGCTCACAATGCTTATAAGAAAAATAAACTATGGTTCCCCCATGCCTTTTGAAATCGGACGAACACCAAAACCAAATAAACAAAACCTTTTTCAACACAATTAATCTTCAAAAACACTAATCTAGCTCTTTTAAACACCCCTTTATACATGAAAAGTTCAAGAACACACCAAAAATCTAACTTCTCCAAATCTTATTGCATGTAGGATTTTAATAGTGGGATTTGTAGCTCTTGAAACAAGGATTAATAATATGTAAACGGATTTAATTGCATGTCGAAAAATTGACCGAAAAGTGGTGTTTGGGTGGTTGGTTCAAACAAGAGAAATGAGGAAGAAAAGAAATTTTTGTAAAGAGTTATAAGTGTGTGTGTGTGAGGTCCTATTTATAGAAAACAACTTTGGTACTTTGGCAATTTTAGACCTTCCATCCTTTAGTCCTTTTAAAACTAGTACAAAGCATTTATGTCGTTAATAAAATCGGCCAAAGACTAGGGTCACAACACATTAGTAAA
>BQNB010088685.1:0-27600 GCA_026074375.1 Tanacetum coccineum | reverse complement strand
GGGGGTGTTGGAGGGGGTTTGGCTACATAGGAGTGACAAGGAGGCGATCATGTAACTTGGTGGACAAGGGAGGTGAATAAGGTGCTTGTAAGGTGCTAGGGTGGCAGCTAGGTGATGTCATGGTGATGCACGTGAGGTTCTTGAGGTGATTGATTGCTTAAAATAGATAAAAAAGAAAATAAAAGGGGTGTTGGGTTTGGTTTTGGTTCGGCTTAGGGTTTAGGGTTTTAAAATGTAGATTAGGGTTAGGATTAATGATAGTTTAAGGTTTAGGATTAGTGTTAGGATTAAGGTTTAGGGTTTAGGATTAAGGTTTTTAGTTTTTAAGGTTTAGGTTTAGTTTTAGGTTTAAAGTGAAATTAAGTTTTTAGGGTTTTGTTTAGGGTTTAGGGTTTAGATTAGGGTTTTAGGATGACTTAGGGTTTAGATGTTGTGCATTATGTGCTTGTACCTTGTGTTAAAATGGTGGTAAAGTTTAAACATGGTTTAGGAGCTTAAATGACCTAATTAGGTTTTTAGGCATGATTAGCTTGTACATTGTGCTTTAGAAAGTTGTAACTTGATTTGAGAGGAAAAAAAATTCAAATGT
The DNA here is from genome assembly GCA_026074375.1 of Tanacetum coccineum. Classification (NCBI taxonomy): domain Eukaryota; kingdom Viridiplantae; phylum Streptophyta; class Magnoliopsida; order Asterales; family Asteraceae; genus Tanacetum; species Tanacetum coccineum. The sequence goes on along the minus strand of BQNB010088685.1, from coordinate 27,011 downwards.
TGTGTATTGATACTTGTACACATGCTTTAGGGGCTTGCACATTCATTTTATATGTATACATATAATTAGGGTTTTGATATAAATGTTAACGGATAAAGTCTCTTTTAATATAACGTTGTAAATGGTATGTTAAATGGAGAATGTACTTGGTAAAATGATATTTAGATATATACTTGACATATTATGTGACAATCCGTCAATTTCAGGTCGTTATTTTATTCTTGAGTATTAATTATATTTTTCATTTTTATGTTGAGATATGAACTCACGACTAACCGGGAGAATTAGGGCTTACATTTGTAATTTACGTGACGTTTACAAAGAACCGGCGAATTCTACGTTAAGCATCGACGCTTATATTTTCAAAATGCCATAGAAATAATTTTATTACATTCGTTTTTATTTTTCGTATTACGTGCATTTTTCGTATTTTACGTAAAATCTTTACGAGCAATGTTTATAATTATTATTCGTCTTGTACCGTACGTAATTTAAAATTTTCAGAAAAGTAACCCGATTTTCGTAGAACTATTTTTACTTGGTTCGTTTTCACTTCGTGGTTCCGCCTTAACTCTCGTTATATTTTATCGTTGATACCCGTTAGCCTCAAAACTACCTACCTATCTTAAAATTTATACCCTAAACACTAAAATTATTATTAATAAAACTCAAATGTGGTAAGAACACCACATAGGTGGCGTGTCACTTTGGGAGCAAGTGTCTAAGACACTTGTCTTAGACAATTGCATGTTCAAGAATACATAAAACCAATTTTTATTCACTCCTCTCATAGCTTAACAAGAAAATTTATCATCTCTCTTCCTTGCTCTCTCTCTTGACGCCACCATCACCCACACAAACACCAAAATTCACAAAAAAAATTATATCAACCTCTTGGATTCTTGCATCATCTTGTTCCTTATATAAAGGGCTACATTTGAAGACCATAAAACCTTGTGTTTGTGATGTTTAGGGGCTGAACTAAGTCAAGGTTTTGAAGAGGCTATGCATGCATTGGTGATGATGCTCTAGTGGTAGTGGGTGATTTAATAAGCTTGGTTTTGGAAGTGGTCATTTGAAAATTTTACATCTTGATCATTTGTAAGGTTTTACTCTTGATATTTCCTTATAAAATTTTATTTTACCATATGTATTTTGTATATTTAGCTTCTGTAAATGAAAGTATATATTGGTATTGGTTGAGTTTGGACATTGTATACATGATTTGATCTCTTAAAATGAAGCAATATGATCCCTACAATGGATATAGACATTAGGAAATTTTAATCACTAGATTTGAAATAGATCAGTAGATTGTGAATGTGTATTGGACTCATAGGGTTGTAGACAAATGTCTTGTGATGATTTTCCGGGTGGACCATTTCGTGACGATACCCGATGAGAAAGTTATGGCCGAAATGGTAGATTTGGTCAAAAACAGACATACTATTTTGCACGACCCAGAACTCATAAAATTTACATACTGACCCTAAAAAGGTAAGACTAAGAGTTGTAGCTAAACTTATATAGAACCTAATATAATTGGATGGTTTTTCAGTTCCTTACGGTTTGTAAATGGCGGCCGAAACGGTGAAACCGAAATAAGCAGGCCAAAATCAGTTTTGACACTAGTGTAGAACTTGGGCCATTAGACCACGTTTTGGTATAAGTTTAATAATGAAACCCTCAAATCAATAAAATAGAATCATAAATGAATCCGGGAAGGTAAAAATGAAGTCGACACCCTTTACGGTTTAGAAATTTCGGCAACTTTCATAAGATAAAAGTTATAAACTTTTTACTAAAAAGCGGGAAAACATATAAATAACTTTTGGGTAGAAACCCGGGGTGGTAGGACCCACTTGTCGGGACTTATAAAATGATTGATATACTGATCTTAAGACTAACCCGAAGTCCAGACCCGTAAATTTCTTCGTTTCGCGAATCATTTCTGGTCCCATGAGTTGGGCATCTCCAACCTCACTCTAACATACAGGCGATCTACATTTCCTTTCGTATAGATCTTCGAAAAGGTTTGCGCTTTAATGCTAGCGTGATAAACTATTATTGGTATGAGATTCAGAAAAGGTAAGTGTGTTATCCCAGCCACTTACCCAAAGTCAATCACGCAAGCACGCAACATGTCTTCTAATGTTTGTATCGTTCTTTCACTCTGACCATCAGTTTCAGGATGGTAAGCAGTGCTCATATCTAAATTTGTCCCCAATGACTTTTGAAGAGATCTCCAAAACCTTGATATGAAACGAGGGTCTCGGTCCGAAATAATTGACACGGGTACCCCGTGCCTACAAACAATCTCCTTCAAATACAATCGAGTAAGCTTCTCCATTTTATACTTCTCATTCATCGGAATAAAGTGAGCAGATTTAGTCAATCGGTCAACAATGACCCAAATTGAATCATATCCAGATGGTGTTCTTGGAAGCTTTGTAATGAAATCCATTGTAATTCTCTCCCATTTCCAAACAGGAATTTCTGGCTGCTGAAGTAATCCTGACGGCTTTTGGTGTTCAGCCTTGCTTTAGCACATTTTTTGTCAAGCACTTACTGACATATGTCGCAATGTCAGCTTTCATATTCGGCCACCAGTATAACTTCCTCAAATCATGGTACATTTTATCCGATCCAGGATGAATGGAATATTTTGATATATGAGATTCCGACATGATTAGGCCTCTCAATCCTCCAAATAAGGGTAACCATACTCGTCCTTTCAGACATTTTATACCATCGGATCTAACTTCAAATGGCTCCCCTTCGCCACGAAATCCTTCAGCACCAATATTTTCCTCCTTGCACGCTTCAACTTGTGCATTTTGAATTTGTTCGGGTAAATTGTTATGTACCGTCACCACTAAAGCACGCACTCGAATCGGTTCCTTATCCTTCCTGCTCAACGCATCAGCGACAACATTCGCCTTTCCCGGGTGATAACGAATAACACAATCGTAATCACTCAGAAGTTCAATCCATCTACGCTGCCTCATATTTAGCTCTTTCTGATCCAAAATATATTGTAGGCTTTTGTGATCGGTGTATACCGTACACTTAGTGCCGTATAATAAATGTCTCCATTGTCGCAAGGTAAAAACCACTGCTCCCCCAATTCCAAGTCATGGTCGTATTATTATAGTATTTCCTCATTTTTCTATGTTGCCTAAGGCGTACGCAATCACCTTTTTCTCGTTGCATTAAAAACTGCTCCAAATCCCTTAAGAGATGCATCACATTACACAACAAAGTCTTCGCTGCCGCGGGTAGTCGTTAAATATAAACTAGCGCACTACACAATTTCAGTTCAATGTTTGAATGCCTCCTCTTCGTCGTCGCCCCACCATTCGGCTATATTTGTCCTGGGTGAGTTTAGTTAAGGGTTTTGGATATTAGAGAAAACTCTTAATAAAACTTCGATAATAGCCTGCCCAAAACCCAAAAAATTGTCGCACTTTCGTTGGTGTAGTCGGTGCGCCTAATTTTTTATATGGTTTCGACTTCGCAGGATATCAATGAAAACTCATACTATCGATACCATGGCAAGGATTTGCACGGAATCAAGCCAAAAATCACATTTTGAAAACTTAGCGTACCAACTTTCCGCTCATTAGCAAAATTCAAGATAGTTTCAAATGTTCACCATTGCTTCTGCTTTTTCTGGATATAAATCAGGAATGTCATCAAGGAATACAATCACGAACTTATCAAGATACGGCTTGCACACGCAATTCATCAAGTCCATGAATACTGCAGGTGCATTAGTCAGTCTAAAAGGCATTACTTGAAACTCATAATGTCCATAACGAGTTCTAAATGCTGTAATTGGAATGTCTTCTCGCGATTTACGATGTTGATGATATACAAGACCGTATTAAATCAATCTTCGAATAAACACTAGGAACCTTGTGTCTGATCAAATAATTTCATCAATCCTCAGGTGGTAAATGGATATCGATCTTGATCGTAAACTTGTTCAGTTCTCGATAATCAATTCATATTTGAACGATCATCATTCTTCTTCACAAACAATACCGGAGCTCCCCACGGTGACGAGCTCGGTCGAATAAAACCTTTCTCCAACAACTCTTGCAGTTGCTTGGACAACTCCTTCATTTCGGATGGTGCTAAACGATATGGTGCACGCGTCACCGGTGCAGCACCGGGAATAAGATCAATACGGAATTCAACTTGCCTTGGTGGCGGAAGTCCCGGTAATTCTTCGGGAAATACCTCGGGAGAGTCTCGGAATTAATAGGACGTCTCCAACCATAGCTTCTCCTTCAATTCCTGTATGATTTACTTGAGTAGGAAAACATTACCAACCTTTCTCGAGTCAAGGGAATCAAGAGACAGAGTTAGCAATTGAAGATGCGGAAGTCATCGCCAAAAAGTTCATTATCTTCGGTGGCGCTATATATGTGTTTAACACGGGGTGAATGTTGAGTACAAATGAGAGACGCTTCCATGTTGGGTATGCATAAACCCCATACTTTCATAATTCGTTATTCACATCCGAAGGCATCTCGGATCTTTACCCACGTTACTCAAAGGAGGATTAGTCGAAAAGAAAGGATAGAAACGTCGAAACTTCAGTGGTATCAGCAGTCGATAATTTGGATAAGTGTCTTACTAAGAATTTCATGATGAAAAAGAAAGGAAAAGAGAGTTTGTAGAATTAACAATTTTCAAGTGAAGACCGATCAAAGATGTTTCTTTTAATTCGGAAAGGATAAGGGCACGTATGTTGATGTCCCTAACTTGTCAATACTTGCATAGCATTTTTTATTCTTTCGAATTACGGTTTAAAAGGTTGTCCTTTTTAAAATCTTACGGTGACTTACTATTCCGCCTTGCCATGGCCCCTTATAAATTATACTTAGGTGCTACGGACTATGTATAATTTAGGAATAGCAATGCAATTGCTCAGTTCGTCACAACTAGTGTTATCTAGATTTAAAGTATAACCATGCTTATTATAAGATGGAAATCAAAATGATTGTTACAGGAAGTTCATAGTATGAAAAGTAATTTTAATTTACAAAGATGTTTATTAAGAATCTTTATTGTTGATAACGACTATTTATAAGTCTCAAATAAAATAACTCGTATAAAATGATGGAATTTTAAAAAAATTTTCTCAGGTGTATTATATTAACTTATAAAATCCATAAGTGGGTTTGCATGAGGAGTAGTCAATAGTGGTTCACAAAAATGAATGGGTGGAGCGATTACAATCTGATAGGAAAGAGTTTTAGACAAAAATCGTATGAGATCCTGATATCGATGGCGATTGAGAATACGAAGAGAAGAAAATTACAACATCAATTCAAATATATTGAGTTTCATTCAATATTGCACAAACAATTTAATAGACAGTTAAAAGAACAAGAAAAGAAAGATAACAACGAACACGGTAGAATTTTAGAATTCAAAATCTGATAGTAATTTCATTATTCACAAAACGAAGTCCACAAAGCTGTATCGTCACACATTACATGTCACCATCTAATGCTATACAACTATTAGACTCGTTTCTACTAACTGTTATCTCCAGTTTATGTTAGTGATTTACAAACGATACTACAAATAATAAAACTAATCTACTAAGAGTCACTAGTGGGTCCACGTGGGTAAGTGATGTCTCTCGCGTCCCATCTGAAGTAGAGTTCTTTGATTTCTTGTTCAGGACGTCAGTATCTAATCATTCAGATGGCAGTACTTAGGAACAGCCTTATGCGAACCCATCTCCATATAGAAATCTCTTGTTCCACCTTGAGACACATGCAACCTCCTTCAGCCATGTCACGCTCATACGAGCCCACTCTAACTTAGTCTCAAGTCAGCCACCTTTTCATTGTGGCATTCTCCCGTTCTCCATTTACGACACCCTATCGGAACATTACCCAAAAGCACGCTCGAATTCTCCAAATATGATTAAGTAACTCCTTTCTTTTCCCACGTTTTAATTCTTGGATTTGAGGAGCAATCTCTATTGGTTTGTATCAAACTCAGCATCCGTAACTTAAGTCGTGCCACGGGAAGGTCTATAAATCGTCTCAAAGAAGATCTGGAATAGTCTAGGTAGATAACGTTATAAAGAAAAGAAAAAACTACCGAAGTAAATGGGACAGTGGGAGAGCCACACTACCGGGCCTGAGTGAGCCCAACTGGATTTTCTTAACCCAACATTGTAGCTACTGTAGCTATTGTTACTCCATTCATAATATATACGAGTTGGAAAATGACCCGCGTTGCGGCGGGGGCGAACATATTATTGCAGCTTTGTTTTTTTTTGCTCTACAAAACTGTATTATCGTTGTACCAAAATGAACCCATCAACTGATCTATTACAACTTATTTTTTGTGTTCCTTATATGGAGATCCTACCTCGGGTATAAAATGTACTTTAAAATTATACATATGCATACTTTGGTATATAAAATTCAAGAAACTAAACTTGTCGTCGATGTTGGAATTTGGAAACTTCACATATGAACTCAGTTTAGCATGTTCCCCGTTTCTACCTCTTCGTTGCTCTCTCTATTTAAAGTACCTGCATAAATTCACAGTTCATGTCACACCACTTTACAGTACAAACCAAAATCGGTACCAAATTTATGCAAAATTTTACCTTTTTATCCAGCATAGCAGAAATATCAAAATTAACTTAAGTGTTATAGTTAATCAAGTTAAATTTTTTGTTTGTTTTTGTAACACCCCCATTTTTCACATATCAGCGAAAGGGTCATTTAGGGTGCTACGTCTTAATACAATAACTCAAGCATAGAAAACGACTCGAAAAGAGACGTTTTTAAATATAACCATTCGAAATAAAAGTTTCACAACATAGGTCCCAAATATTTTCATAATCAATACATCATTTTCAAATATTTTCTTCGAATGATTTTCTTTAAATGGGCCTTCAAAATATTTATTTCATTAGCTTCTCCGAAATCTTCATCACCGAATTACCTTCAAGGACCTGAGATAAAACATGCTAAAAAGTCAACAATAATGTTGAGTGAATCCATAGAGTTTATATATATATTAAATTCCGAACACAAGTATCATTTCTCAAAAATCATCAAGACATAACGATGTGGATCAGACAAAGTTATAGGGGGGATTATTATAAGCCTCATGACATTGAACGTTACCATATAATAAAAATGCCCACTATACACCCTCGCTATGAGTGCATATTACTCTCTATACAACGCATCCGTAGTGTCATTTTCCCGACACATGACGATAGCCAGTCGTCACGGATTGGAGGTGGCAACCTCCAAATAGTACTATTTCATGTATAAGCGTCTACCATTACCCGGTAGTTAACAATTCATGATTTCCGCGGGTCTTTTATCTAGCGAGTTAAGCTAACTTATAATAATCAAGGCTACTAGCATACATTCGGGTCCCTTGTGTTCTATTTTTAAAAACAAGCATGTTATCCCCCTCGCGGGTTTATAAAACAATTAAAGTATTAAAATGCGAGGCTATGAACTCACCGTGATAAGACGTGACGATCAAGAAATCACGAAAGCAAGGAACGTCGAAAAATAATCAACCGCGACCTAAAATAACGGCGCGTATTAAATTAAAGTCGATAATATTTATCGATATCATTACATATGTAATAATAGTATATTGATCAATTAGTTTAGACATTGCATACTTTTTGAATTTTCAAAATACAAGTAGTTTTATTTTAAATCCAATAAAAATTGTGGAGTCCACATGAGCCCAACAAGCCCATTAGTAGGCCCATTATGATTATTTGGGTTGGAAACCTTAAAGTCTAGATTTTAAGGTATAATTTATAATCCAATAGGTTGGCCTAATAAGGCCCAAATGGTTTAAACTTACATATTTAGGCTTATAGTGGTTATGTTAGTTATATTGGGCTTTTGGGCCCAATTCAACTTAAGGCACCCTAATTCTAGAAATTTACGGGTCCGGGCTTCGGGTTAGTCTTAAGATCAGTATATCAACCATTTTATAAGTCCCGACAAGTGGGTCCTACCACCCCGGGTTTCTACCCAAAAGTTATTTACAAGTTTTCCCGCTTTTTAGTAAAAAGTTTATAATTTTTATCTTATGAAAGTTGCTGAAATTTCTAAACCGTAAAGGGTGTCTACTTCATTTTTACCTTTCCGGATTCATTTGTGAGTCTATTTTATTGATTTGAGGTTTTCATTATTAAACTTATACCAAAACGTGGTCTAATGGCCAAAGTTCTACACTAGTGTCAAAACTGATTTTGGCATGCTTATTTCGGTTTCACCGTTTCGGCCGCCATTTACAAACCGTAAGGAACTGGAAAACCATCCAATTATATTAGGTTCTACATAAGTTCAGCTACAACTCTTAGTTTTACCTTTTTAGGGGTCAGTATATAAATTTTATGAGTTCTGGGTCGTGCAAAACAGTATGTCTATTTTTGACCAAATCTATCATTTCGGCCATAACTTTCTCATCGGGTATCGTCACGAAATGGTCCACCCGGGTCCATATTTTACTTGTTTTTAGTGTATTTGATCATAACACATTCATTGATGTTATACCTCTAGAGGTTGATCCAAATTGTTGAAATGTTCATAAGGAATTAATCATGACCCTCATACTTATCAAATACAACCTCAAACTACTGAGAATTTATGGATTTACTGTTCATTACAGCCCTACAAATTTATACTTTTTCTTACTAAGTTTTTAATGGTCATTCTTGTTAGATCTAACCTAGATCTATGCATGCATTAACACTTTTATTCCTTGATCATCAAGAATCATACATATATATATATATATATATATATATATATATATATATATATTTGGAAATCAAAATAAAACATAAACAAGACTCATTAAATTTTTACCACAAGAAAAGTGTAAACAATGATCAAATGATTAAAATAAGAACAAGCTTGATGAAGGATTCAACTCCAAGCTTAATCTTCACCCAAAATACTTTTGACCAACATTTTATTTATCCAAAACTCTTATAAAAACCTTCTTATAACTTCAGCCCCAACTTGTGTAAAAACCTTCTTGAAAAACCTCTTTTATCACCTCAAAAATATAGGGATTGACACAGGAGTCAATTCACATTTTTCTTGTGTTTGATTCTTCAAAATTATTATGGATTTGGTAGTGTTTGAGTGGAAATGGTGTACTGCAAGAACAAAAGAGAGAACGAAAGCGTGAATGATTGGTTTTTTCTTTCAAAGAACTAGTGTAAGTTTAAGACGTTTATAAGTCTTGCTACATGCATCCTGCATTTGACTAGGACAAGTGCCTAGTCCTTCCGCTCCCCCATATGGACACGCCACCAAAGGGTGAGGTGATACTTTTAATAGTTTGAATTTTTATAACTTTAGTATTAGGGTAATAAAATTTTAAGATAGGTAGGTAATTTTGAGGCTAACGGGTATTAACGTAAAATATCACGAGAGTTAAGGCGGAACCACGAAGTGAAAACGAACAAAGTAAAAATATTTCTACATTAGTTGGGATACTTTTCTGAAAATTTTAAATTACGTACGGTACAAGACGAATAATAATTATAAACATTGCTCGTAAAGATTTTACGTAAAATACGAAAAATGCGCGTAACACGAAAAATAAAAACGAATGTAAGACATTTTGAAACTATAAGCGTAAATGCTTAACGTAGAATTCGCCGGTTCTTTGTAAACGTCACGTAAATTACAAATGTAAGCCCTAATTCTCCCGGTTAGTCGTGAGTTTATATCTCAACATAAAAATGAAAAATATAACTAATACTCGAGAATAAAATAACGACCTGAAATTGACGGATTGTCACAACATTTCCCCTTAAAAAGGATCTTCGTCCCTAAAGATCAATTCATCTTGTTGCCCGCTTTCTTGTAAAAATCAAAGAGGTGAGGGTATTTCTTCCACATTTGATCCTCCCTTTTCCAAGTATATTCCGGTCCACGACTCAAATTCCATCAAACTTTGACTATAGGGATCCGACTTTGCTTAAGTTGCTTTACTTCCCTACCCATAATTTCGAGAGGTTCTTCGATGAAATGCAACTTCTCGTCGATCCTTATTTCGTCATGAAGAATAATAAGATCTTTGTCCGATAAACATTTCTTCAAGTTCGAAACATGGAATGTATTGTGTATTCCTTGAATCTCTCAGGGTAATTCTAGTTTATATGCCACCGGACCCACTCTTGATAAAATCTTGAATGGTCCAATATAACGGGGACTTAACTTCCCACGTTTTCCAAATCGAACAACACCTTTCCACGGTGATACTTTCAGCATACCTTTGTCACCCACTTCGAACTCCAAAGGTTTATGTCTCACATCCACATAACTTTTCTGTCTACTACGAGCAACCAATAATCGGTTCTTGATTTGCACAATCATCTCTGTCATTTCGCGAATCATTTCTGGTCCCGTGAGTTGGGCATCTCCAACCTCACTCCAACATATAGGCGATCTACATTTTCTTCCGTATAGAGCTTCGAAAGGTACGGCTTAGCGTGATAACTATTATTGTATGAGAATTCAACCAAAGGTAAGTGCTTATCCCGGCCACTACCAAAGTCAATCACGCAAGCACGCAACATGTCTTTCAATGTCTGTATCGTTCTTTGACTCTGACCATCAGTTTCAGGATGGTAAGCAATGTTCATATCTAAATTCGTCCCCAATGACTTTTGAAGAGATCTCCAAAACCTTGATGCGAAACGAGGGTCTCGGTCTAAAATAATCAACAGGGCACCCCGTACCTACAAACAATCTCCTTCAAGTATAATCGAGTAAGCTTCTCCATTTTATACTTCTCATTTATCGGAATAAAGTAAGCAAATTTAGTCAATCGGTCAATAATGACCCAAATTGAATCATATCCAGATGATGTTCTTGGAAGCTTTGTAATGAAATTCATTGTAATTCTCTCCTATTTCCAAACAGGAATTTCCGGTTGCTGAAGTAATCCTGACGGCTTTTGGTGTTCAGCCTTGACTTTAACACATGTCAAGCACTTACTAACATATTCTGCAATTCAGCTATTCATACCGGCCACCAGTATAAGTACATCTTCAAATACTGGTACATTTGATCCGACGCTAGGATGAAATGGAAGAATTTGATTTATGAGATTCCAACATGATTAGACCTCTCAATCCTCCAAATAATGGTAACCATACTCGTCCTTTCAGACATTTTGTACCATCGGATCTAACTTCAAATGGCTCCCCTTCGCCATGAAATCCTTCGGCACCAATATTTTCCTCCTTGCACGCTTCAACTTGTGCATTCCGAATTTGCTCGGGTAAATTGTTATGTACCGTTACCACTAAAGCACGCACTCAAATCAGTTCTTTATCCTTCCTGCTCAACGCATCAGCGACAACATTCGCCTTTCCCAGGTGATAACGAATAACACAATCGTAATTACTCAGAAGTTTAATCCATCTACGCTGCCTCATATTTAGCTCTTTTTGATCCAAAATAATATTTTAGCTCTGTGATCGTGTATACCGTACACTTAGTGTCGTACAAATAATGTCTCCATAGTCGAAGAGCAAAAACCACCACTCCTAATTCTAAGTCATGGGTCGTATAATTTTCTTCATTCTTTCTAAGTTGCCTAGAGGCGTACGCAATCACCTTTTCTCATTGCATCAAAACAGTTCCAAATCGTTTAAGGGACGCATCGCAATACACAACAAAGTCTTCGCTTCCTTCGGGTAGTGATAATATTGGCGCACTACATAATTTCAGCTTCAATGTTTGAAATGCCTCCTCTTCATCGTCGCCCCACACATACGGCTTATTTTTCTGAGTGAGTTTAGTTAATGGTTTAGATATTAGAGAAAACTGCTTAATAAACCTTCGATAATAACCTGCCAAACCAAAAAATTGTCGCACTTCCTTTGGTGTAGTTGGTGCAGCCTAATTTTTAATGGCTTCGATCTTCGCAGGATCAACATGAACTCCCCTACTATCAATACATGTCAAGGATTGCACGAATAAGAAAAAAAGCCAAAAATTCACATTTCGAAAACTTAGGCTATACAACTTTTTGCTCCTTAGCAATCAAGATAGTCTTCAAATGTAACCATGTTCTTCTTTATTTCGGAAATAAATCAGAATATCATCATGAATACCAATCACGCACTTATTCAAGATACGGCTTCAACACGCGCATCACAAATCCCATGAATACTGCAGGTGCATTAGTCAGTCCAAAAGGCATTCCTTGAAACTCATAATGTCCATAACGAGTTATAAACGCTGTAAATTGAATGTCCTTCCTCGCGGATATTAATTGATGCGATAACATATCGAAAATCAATCTTCGAATAAACACTAGAACCTTGCAGCTGATCAAATAAGTCATCAATCCTCGGTAATGGATATCGATTCTTGGTCGTCAACTTGTTTAGTTCTTGGAAATCAATGCACATTCGGAACGATCCATCCTTTTTCTTTACGAACAAGACCAGAGCTCCCCACGGCGACGAGCTCGGTCGAATAAAACCTTTCTCTGACAACTCTTGCAGTTGCTTGGACAACTCCTTCATTTCAGATGGTGCTAAACGATATGGCGCACGCGCCACAGGTGCAGCACCGGGAATAAGATCAATACGGAATTCAACTTGCCTAGGTGGCGGAAGTCCAGGTAATTCTTCGGGAAATACCTCGAAAAACCTTAGATAACTGGAACATCTTCTAATTTCTTCTTCTTCGATTCTTGTTCAGTTACTTGAGCTAAGAATAGCTCACAACCCTTCTCGATATACTTTTGAGCCTTAATGCAAGAAACGATCTTCAATCGGGAATTATTTCTATCGCCTTCGATAACCAATGTATTACCCTCCAAGGGAATTCTAACCTTTTCTCTCCATACAAAATAGCGGCATCATATCGTGATAACCAATCCATCCCAATAATGACATCAAAACTTCCTAGTTCTATTACCATTAAATCGATTGGAAAAGGATGGTTTAAAAGATTTAGTGTACACCCTATTAATACATTATTGATACTTACTACTTTTCCATCGGCCAATTTGACGTCATAGCAAGTATCCAACTCAACTGGTTCTGTATCAATAACGGTACAAAAATTTGTAGACACAAAACTTTTATCGGCACCCAAATCAAATAAAGTAGTAGCATATCGATTGTTGAGTAAGAATGTACCAGTAACGACTTTCGGATCTTGCTGAGCATCCACAGCTCCTAACTTGTAAACAGCTCTACGGTTATTTCCACCTTGTCCATTCTTTTTCAACTTAGGGCAATCTCTCTTTCGGTGACCCTTTTCATTGCAATTAAAACAAGTCACATCTTTTCTGTCGAGGCTCCAACAAGCAGCAGTCTTGTGCCCCAACTTACAACACTTACCACATTTCCAACAATCCCCAACATGCTTTTTATTCTTGCACTTTGGATAAACTTCGTTGTTATTTGGTGCAGCATTGATCATGGCTCCACCATTAGCCCTTCTTTGGTTTTGCCAATGATTGTAATCGCGTCGGTTGTCACCACGACCACCACGATCCCCTTCACCTTTCTTCTTTTCACCCTCAGAAGCCTCATCAGTCTTGTCTTGTATTATTTGTCCCATGAGCTGATAAGCCATACAGACAGCCTCATCAATGCCAGTAGGCCTCGATGATGTCACATCACCACGTATATTCTTCGATACCCACAATATACTGCTCTAACCTTCACGCTGCCAGGCTCCACCAATTCTAGGACACAACAAGTCCATTAGTGGAATCAGTTTGTATCCCATCATCCAGTCCCTTTTTAACTTCAAGTTGGTACATTCTTGCTCCAGCTTTGCAACACACTTCGAGGACAAAATTCCTTGGTCATCCACTTTCTCACCTCAGTCCATGGAGTACCATTAGCAGCATCAATACCCATGGAAGCAATCCTTCCATTCCACCAAGTCAATGCACGACCTTGGAGAGTAGCAGTTGCAAATTTCACCTTATCCCTTTCCTTGCAATCACTGATTCGAAACACAGATTCTAGTTTCTCAAACCACTGACATAATCCCACGGCACCTTCGGTGCCTTTAAAAGGTTGTGGGTCACACTTCATGAATGTTATGTAAGTACACCCAGTAATTTCGGGCGCTGCCGGTCCGGCACCACCAACTCCAGCACCACCGGCTCCAGCACCACCTTAGTCTCAGTCTCAGCCAATCTTTTCTTCAATGTGGCATTCTCCCCACTCTCCAATACCGACATCCTCTCGAGAACATTACCCAAAGCACGCTCGACATTTTCCAAATCATGATTAAGTAACTCCCTTTCTTTTTCCCCAATTTTATCCTTGGACTTGAGAAGAGCAATCTCAGTTTGGCATGTACCCAACTCAGCCTCCATGACTCTAGCTCGTGCACGTGACGCCTCTAAATCACGCCTTAAGGCCCACGGTGCTAATCCATCAACATGAGATGAGTCACGAGCAGAAGATGACTCTCCTACCTCAAATAAGCCCCTCGGAAAGTCGCGAATAGCATAAGGCTTTTGGGTAATAGTCCCAGCCGTAGCCTCGGGTACAACATCGACCTCCTCGTCCTCTGACTCAGAATCAGATGACACATCTCCAGGTGGCGGGGTTTTGTCACCCTCCACCTCATAAGGAAATATCAACTCAGCATCATCCTCGAGCTCAATCTCAACATCTTCCTCGGGTTCCTCTTCAGGATCTTCTTCAGGATCTTCTTCATCATAATCAACCAAATCAATATCGTCGGGAATGTCAACCATTTCGTTGGGATCATGGATATTCACAACTTGGTTCGGCTCGGGAACAACTGGGTTCACTTTGGGAATAACTTCGTTCGGCTCGTTAAGATGATTAGGGTTCTCCATGACAATCCGCGTCGTATAAATATCTCGTATTAGTATTAAATAATTACACAATTAACATTTATATTCAAATAAATGAAAATTTTATGATATAATATATATTTTATTAGAGATATATCGTATATATTATTTATATAAATATATATATATAATCTTCCGATATATATTATATCGAAAATATATCCTTCTCATTCTGATCCAAGTCGTAATTGAGATTTCGCTTGCACAGTTATAGTTAAAAGATTTCAAAAATCCTTTCGTTCATTTTTTTTGAAAATCTTTTGTTCTCTATAACTTAAGCTCTGATACCAATCTGTAACACCCCCATTTTCATATATCAGCGGAAGGGTCATTTGGGGTGCTACGTCATAATACAATAACTCAAGCATAGAAAACGACTCGAAAAGAGACGTTTTTAAATATAACCATTCGAAATAAAAAGTTTCACAACATAGGTCCCAAATATTTTCATAATCAATACATCATTTTCAAATATTTTCTTCGAATGATTTTCTTTAAATGGGCCTTCAAAATATTTATTTCATTAGCTTCTCCTTAATCTTCATCACCGAATTACCTTCAAGGACCTGAGATAAAACATGCTAAAAAGTCAACAATAATGTTGAGTGAATCCATAGAGTTTATATATATAATAAATTCCGAACACAAGTATCATTTCTCAAAATCATCAAGACATAACGATGTGGATCAGACAAAGTTATAGGGGGATTATTATAAGCCTCATGACATTGAACGTTACCATATAATAAAAATGCCCACTATACACCCTCGCTATGAGTGCATATTACTCTCTATACAACGCATCCGTGGTGTCATTCTCCGACACATGATGATACCAGTCGTCACGGGATTGGAAGAGGCAACCGCCAAATAGTACTATTTTATGTATAAGCGTCTACCATTACCTGACAGTTTAACAATTCATGATTTCCGCGGGTCTTTTATCTAGCGAGTTAAGCTAACTTATAATAATCAAGGCTACTAGCATACATTCGGGTCCCTTGTGTTCTATTTTTAAAAACAAGCATGTTATCCCCCTCGCGGGTTTATAAAACAATTAAAGTATTAAAATGCGAGGCTATGAACTCACTAGTGATGTCGGAAGAGAATAGCGATATGAATAAGAACTTCGGGAGTAGACGAGTCGATCAACCAAGACCTATACAATTAGTAACGGGTCTTAGGTTTCTAGTTGGTAATAATTATGAAAACTCATAAATAAAGTAAATATATATGTATACATGTATTTAACATGATGATCAAGTTTATATGATGTAAGTATTTTAAACTTAAGCTTTTACATGTTTTTAATTTGCCACTTTTAGCCATTTCAACTAGTATTGTCCATATTAGCCCAAAAGCCCATTAAGCAAGTCCATTAAGCCCTTTTATAGATATTGGTCTTTTAAGACCAGGTCTTAGTCCATTTATAGTGTCCAAGTGGATTGGGCCTAATGCTAAGTCAATATAGTCCATTTTGTTTCATTGGGCCTAGTGGCCCAATAAGGCCTTACGGGTCCATTTTAGCTCATAAACGACTTTTATTGTAAGTTTTCGGGTTCTCGGGGTCGGGATACTTTTATTATCAGTTTATTAGCCTTTTAAAACTCCCAAAAGTGGTCTTTACCACTCGGGTTTTAGTCCATAAAACCGAATTTTTACCATAATATAGAGTTCGGGTTTTTAGGAAAATTTGTATACTTTTGTGTTACGAAAATAGTTGTAATTTATAAACCATAAATAGTATAATTTATATATTTATATGCTTGGCTTCATATTTAAGTCCACTTTACAGATGTAAACCCCTTTTAGTTCATCTTTTAGTCATAAATATACTTATGGTTACTTTTATACATAAAGGTCATGTTACAATTTCGGACTGAAATTTCACTTTCACCATTTTTAACGCCATTTACAAACCGTAAAGAGTTGGTTGACCATCCAAATGATTTCGAATCTACCTGACTTTAGCTACAACCCATAGTTTTCACTTTTTAAATAGTTCAGTTCGTAAGTATGAATTTTTACATAATTTGTACAGCAAGGTCCATATTTGACTTGTTTTAGTATTTTGATCATAACTCATTCATTATTTATCCTCTAGAGGTGATCTAAATTGCTAAATGTTCATAATAGAATTATCTATGACCTCATGCAATCAAATTCAACCTCAAACCTACTGAGAATTATGGATTTTACTGTTCATTACAGCCTACAAATTTTATACTTTTCTCACTAGTTTTAATGGTCATTCTTGTTAGATCTAACCTAGATCTATGCATGCATTAACACTTTTATTCCTTGATCATCATACATCATACATATACATATACATTTGGAAATCAAAATAAAATATAAACAAGACTCATTAAATTTTTACCACAAGAAAAGTGTAGACAATGATCAAATGGTCAAAATAAGAGCAAGCTTGATGAAGGCTTCAACTCCAAGCTTAATCTTCACCCAAAATACTTTTGACCAATATTTTATTTACCCAAAACTCTTATAAAAACCTTCTTATAACTCCAACCTCAACTTGTGTCAAAACCTCTTTTATCACCTTAAAAATATAGGGATTACACTAGGTAGTCATATTCACTAGTGTTCTTGTTGTTTGATCTTCAAAATTTTATGGATTTGGTGTGTTTGAGTGGAAATGGTGTACGGCAAGAACAAAAGGAGAGACAAGAGTGATATGATTTTTTTTTCTTTTCAAAGAACTATGTGTAAGTTTAGACTTTTATAAGTCTTGTACATGCAATCCATGCATTTGACTAGGACAAGTGTCCTAGTCCTTCCCTCCCCATATGACACGCCACCAAAGGGTGGTGGTGATACTTTTATAGTTTGAATTTTTATAAACTTTAGTATTTAGGGTATAAATTTTAAGATAGGTAGGTAATTTTGAGGCTAACGGGTATTAACGTAAAATATAACGAGAGTTAAGGCGGAACCACGAAGTGAAAACGAACAAGGTAAAAATATTTCTACATTAGTTGGGATACTTTTCTGAAAATTTTAAATTACGTACGGTACAAGACGAATAATAATTATAAACATTGCTCGTAAAGATTTTACGTAAAATACGAAAAATGCGCGTAACACAAAAAATAAAAACGAATGTAATAAAATTATTTCTATGGCATTTTGAAAATATAAGCGTCGATGCTTAACGTAGAATTCGTCGGTTCTTTGTAAACGTCACGTAAATTACAAATGTAAGCCCTAATTCTCCCGGTTAGTCGTGAGTTCATATCTCAACATAAAAATGAAAAATATAATTAATACTCGAGAATAAAATAACGACCTGAAATTGACGGATTGTCACAAATTAGGTGTTTTAGTATTTTATTTGTGGTCATAAAGTGACTAAATAACCATTACTTGTCAATCCTGTGGAAACATTAGACGCAATAAGGCAACATGCAAAGGACAAGGTCGAAAGTCAACAACATGTAGTTATTTGAGCTTTAAGTTTTAAGTGTTTGTTTGATCAAAATATCATGGAACACTTTAGAAGCTATTTTTGTAATGTAGGTGGCAACAATGCAGTAGCCAGTGATAGTGCATCTAAGCAAGCACAACAACCAAAACCTGATGTGGTTCAACATGTTTTCTGGGTGGTTAGTGTTGTTGTTATAGGTTTGTCCGCTGCTGGTGGGCAGCCTTGTCGTGCACGTGTTAGTGTTGGAAGTCAAAGTTCATCCCATACTAGATGGACAAAGAGAAGATTATAAACACAAAGACTTTGTCCACAAAAACAACTCTCGCTTAACCTATAAGTAAACCTTTAACCCATTCTCAAGTGCTAGTGACTGAAACAAGGTATGCAGATGAAAGAGAAATGGGTGATGGTATACCAACACAGTCAAGTGCAACAGGTGGTGCAAGTGACTGGTCTATTTTGTAATTCCAAACACTTTTAGTAGAATGTCTGTAATTCAAGTCCAAGTAAGTGGCAAACATGAAAAGTCTACATCTATGGCAAGTGTCTAAGTCCTTTTACAGGAAAACATAAAAGTCCACTTAGATGGAAATTTTCTAAGTCTACTTAGGTGGAAAAAGGACACGTTTAGGCTACTTGTGGTTATTGTTCATGAATAATTTTACTTGTTTAGGACTTATTTAAGTTGTTGGTGACCTATTTTACTTATTTTGGCAAAAACATGTCATTAGCATAGGAGGTTGATAACATCAAATACTTCATACTTTTTAATATCAAAATCCCTCATAAAATGCTCATATTGTTATATTAAGTTAAAATATGTACTTAATTGCTTATTTATTCATTTTAGGAAAATATGAGCATTGGAGCGAAAAGGCGCGGAAATGGAAGGGTGAAAGGTAAAAATGCACAAAGAATGTGAAAATCGTAGTGGGGGGGGGGGGGGGGTGAATATGTTTCCATTTTAAAAACTTAAAATGCTTTGTATCAAATTGCCAATCAAGCTTGATGCAATATGAAGAGTGTTTATATTAGTTCTACACTAACTATACATAAAGCATATCGCAACAATACAAACCTAAGCTTAATATTCACATTTATTCAAGACACGAACATAATCAAACTATATAAGAAACACGCCACGCAATTATCTACATAACGCAAGTGTAAATATAAAGAGATAAATGCGAGTATAAAAGTAAAAAGATGAGGGAAAAGAAATGCAAACCGGACACAAAGATTTATAGTGGTTTGGTCACGAAGCACCTCTTCGCCCTACTCCACTCCCCGAGTACCCAACTCGAGAGTTACTTCACTAGTCGACAAGCTCCCTTTAGGCGGAGAAAACCATACACAACTTTAGCTTACACCGATTTATGACACTAAGCCAAATGTCGAGTTCTAATCCTAGCTAGAACCAATCTACCACACCTTTTGTATTTTGAGGACTAAAATACTAACCGCACTATCACGACTTCACTTCACCAAGTCACTAACACGATCACCCTAATATATCTAAACTCTTTATGATCACCACAATCTAACTAAACTTCCTATGATCACCACGATCTAACTAACCTTCCTATGATCACCACAATCTAACAACTATACACACCTTCACAATGTACAAAAATAATTTACAAGATATAATACAATTGCAACAATGTTACAATGACACACACTAAGCTATAATACTTCTTCACTTGATGGTAGGAAGTATTCTTCCCTTTTACTTGAGGATATAAGCTTGGATCACTTGGAAACAAATGCTTATGATTTAATGATCAAAGGAAAGAAAGAAATGTATAAATGATTCTAGAACAGAAAGAATGTGTGTGCAAGAGGTGAGAAAATTAGTAGGGAACAATCCAGTATTTATAGGCAAAGCTAGGAGCTTTTTGTCTGGCCAGACCCCTTAGCTCATGTGTCGGCCCCCTTATCACTAAGGGGGCCACCCTTATATTTAAGGGGGCCGCCCAGGCCAAGACGCTCCCTTTTTTATCTTTTCTAGGGAAGATGTTTTCTGAAACATTTCTAGCCATTTTTAGGTAGAAAATCTGAATTCAAAATATTTATTTTGAATAAAACATTTCTTTCTTTTAAATGTAAAAAAAATGTTTTGTACAAGTTATTAAAATGTCTGTAACAATATTTTTATAAAAAAGTGTGACGGTTGTATAAAAATTCTTTGAATCATAAAATACATTAAGCATTTATTTATTCATACCTTTAAGTGATTTACGTCGGGTGCAAACTTCGTTGAAGCAGACTTGAGACGTCGAGAGATATTGTCGCATGAATGCATTGATGATTTGTGACCACGAGTAACTTAAGCACTTTCGTTATTGTTATAACTTACATGTTTGTCAATCACAAAAACATGATGAGAATCTTAGTATTAATATCGTAATAATTTCTACCAACAATTCCTCCTTTTTTGATGATGACAAAATATGTAAACTATAAATCATAGTAAAATGTATAAGTTACTTGTTTTACTCTTCTTCTCTCCTTTTATGTCGAAACTAAAAGGTGGACTCTTAGGCGAGACTTATACTATATTTCAAACCGTGAACCAAAGACGCAAGCTTGCATCATCCCTAGTGAAGTCTTGCTCCTATCAACCCTGTTTAATCATCCCAAGATATCTACTTTGACACTCGAGCACCCCTTAGCTCATTGCACTCCTATGACACTTGCATTCCATGTATATTGACTCTAGCGGATCCATGGATCATATTTGTTGCAAACTTTTAACCTACATCAAGGGTTAGTTTTGTGCAACATAATATGTATATAGGAGCAATATTAAAGGGTTGGAATATACATATTAAGAAATGTGTAGATATATATATATATAACAACAATATTATAGGGGTGGAATACACATATCAAGAAATGTGTAGATGTCATCACTGTTGCAACTCCATGTCGATGTATGCTCCCCTATGTTTGGGGCACCAAGGAATCAAGCGACAGAAGTGTGCTACAAAAAGAAAAAATAGTAGAAAAGTGCACATATATATAACAATGATGATAGCTAAATATATATAGCAATACACTAACGGGGAACAAGTCATACATGTATTAGATATATGCATTCTAAACTATGACATTTTAAAAGAAAATTTAAACATAGACACATGCAATCATTTTTTTAAAAACAACAACCTAAATCCATGATAAAAGAAATCATGACGTATACTTAAGACATGAGAATGTTTAGGAACCAATGATAAGGTTCGACCGGAACATGCTTAAGGACTAAGACTTGACCAACACCCTTTGGTATAATACCGACTTTAATAAACGAGAACAAAATTCGTTTATTGATTGACACACTATTATTATGAGAATGACTTCTTCCAAGATGTCATTTGGATAAGGAGTATTAACGTATTTTGATCGACACGTTCCTTATTGTATCGTCATCTAACCAAGATGATGATGTGGATTTGAATAGACTAAGGGTTGTATTGAGAGATTCCTAAATCCTCAAGGTTTCTTTGTTAAGCATTATGTATGCTTTTCATGTTTGGGGTGTTTAAGGATAAACATTATCGTAAGACTTTAGGTCGAACTAAATGTTGATGATAAGGATGATTTGTTGAGGAAACATAAACGAAGAAGGATGAGCGTGAATGGAAAGGGAAGGTGTTGACTATAGGTTTGTTGGGTGTTTTGTTGGTTGTTAATGTTGACGAACAAAGGTGAAAATGTGAAATGAGGTAGTAGTTCTTTCATGGTGGAAGAAAAGTGAAAGACACGAAAGTGGAAATGATACCAATTGTGATGACTCAACAACACTTGAAGATTGAATATCTTCTTTGTGTTCTTCACTTGCTAGAAAGTGGAAATGATTGGATGAGACGCATTTCATTACGAAATTCACTTAACTTTTGACAACATAGGCACACATGCTTATGAGTGTCGGGATATGAGGATGAGACGCATTTCATTACGAAATTCACTTGACTTTTGACAACATAGGCACACATGCTTATGAGTGTCGGGATATGAGGATGAGACGCATTTCATTACGAAATTCACTTGACTTTTGACAACATAAGCACACATGCTTATGAGTGTCGAGATATGAAGATGAGACGCATTTCATTACGAAATTCACTTGACTTTTGACAACATAAGCACACATGCTTATGAGTGTCGAGATATGAAGATGAGACGCATTTCATTACGAAATTCACTTGTAGGGAATGATTACATGGTGAATCTTCTTGTGAAGATGACTAGGTGGATGACTCGAGGTTGATAGTAGTAAGGATGACTCAGTTTTTCATTTCACTTTAGTGATTTGGGGATGTACTAGAACTAGTGATCACTAACAAGAGTGAATAATAGTTATGAGGTTTGAGTGTATGATAGAAGTGTATCTTGTGGTTTCTAGTGAATAAGAATCACCTATGTGAGTTCTTGAGAGATTTTGGTTAAAGGATATATATAAACATGTGTGTTTTCTCTTCCCTTTTAATTCGTGCTCATTTGGATATAGATTGTGGAATAAAAAGAATAAATGAGGAAAAATAAAGACGAAAGCGATGAGCTTGACAATGTCATGACAGATGACGGTTAGCATACGATGAACTTCATCCACGAAGTTATGTAACTCTTCTTGAGTATTGCGAATGTTTATAGAACAATCACACGACGAGGTACGAGGTTGTCTTAAAGGTGGTAGCGGAAATGTAGATGGAAGATATTAACCATGTATATAATAATAGAGGCGTGATTAAGGTTTTTATGAAATGAATTTGACATGAACAATGAGTGACATTTTAATTTGTAATTCGCGAATTAAAAATGCTTAAACATTTCAGATGAAATGATTAAGTTGTCTAGATTTATCAGAATGTATTTAATAGTAACAAGACTATTAAATTGAGAATGACACGTTTATGAGATTTTTTTCATCATTCCTAGACCTAGGCTTAAATAATTAAAAGGTTTACGTTTGAGTGGTTTGGTGAGGATGCCGGCGATGTTGTCTTCTAACAAAACTTTTTTGATGAATACATTTCCTTTTAGACATTGTCGCGAAGGAAATGATGATGAATTTTGATGAGTTTTCTATCCTAAGATCGATGGATAAAGTTCGATCCTTATTATGTATGAGGTGAGCATGATGATAAAACATCGTGACATTCCTAAGGGGATGGAAAGGACTAACGGAAATGAAAGTACTTAGTCTTAAGGTGTGTATATTAAAGGAGCTATGAATCGCTTATGTAGAAACTCGTAAGACCTTTGTCATACGAAGGTTGATGTAAGCTTTTAGCTTTAGGAAGAGCGTTTTAACATATGTTGTTAAAAGGCTTGAATATGAATTTTCGGATATGACCTTTAACGTTTACGATCGTAAGTTAAAGATACTTGAATATTTTAGATGAAATATTTAAGTTGTCAAACCTACTTTGAGGTATATTAGATTTGTATCTAACTTTACCTTGACAAAATAATGAATCATTTGGAAGAAAGCGAGATGATGATTAAGGGAATGTTTGAGTAAAGACTCTAGGAGATATAAGACCGTTTTATGACTCTTTTAACTTTTTAGATTTGTAACACGGACGTGAAGAAAAATATTCTAGTGTGACAAAATATATACCAAGATGCATAAGACATATAGATATAGGCATGCAAGTTTATCTAAGCATGCATTGACACAATAATCAACGAGATTAATGTGTAAGACTATATGACATTTAAATGTTAGTTGTCATAACAATCATCCCAAGGTGTAATGACTCTAAATCTTTAATGCCCCAAAAGACCATCCCCATTGTATCCTTAGCACCTCGTGCCTCATTGACCTGAGAAAACATGCTTTAAAACGTCAACATAAAGTTGGTGAATTCATAGGTTTATGTAAATATAATGTAGGACCGCAAGATTTCCATGTGTATGATAATGCAACAGATGCAAACATCACAAAGGGTAGATCGTTTTCTCTAAGCACATGACACAGAAGCTCGACATGTAGGGGGGGGGGGGGGGGGGGGGGGGGGGGGGGGGGGGGGGGGGGGGGGGGGGGGGGGGGGGAAGGGGGGGGGGGGGGGGGGGGGGACAAAAACAAAATTGCAATATAAATTGCCAACATTGCCCTTGATGATGTTCTAACCCGCAACATCCCAAATCCGACATGGTATACGTTCGTTGTCCGGTAAACCAGCAGAGTGAGTGCTACTCACCCGAACGGGGATGTCAATCCCAAATAGATCTATTTATAACATTCGCGCTAACACAAAGTAATTGACATTTCATGATAATGGGCACAGTGGGTAATCGCTACTTAGGCAAACACGTAATTATGATAAAATGTACACTTGCTTCCAATTTGTAAAACAATGCATGTTTCTCACCCCAAAATTTGTAAATCATTGATATAGTAAAACATGGGGCTATGAACTCACCTTAGTGAATAAACTGATGTATGTGAATCAAGTGAATGGAAACGTTACAGATAAGACCGAATGCAACCTAATTAAATATAGGCCGTATGAGTACAATGTACTTAATAATACTACATCGGAAGTTATATAGTTACACCACCACCTAAAACTCTTTGTTTAGTTTAAAATGTCAAAACAATGTTTAAACCGTATTTTATTGAATAAAGGTGTTTGTATTTGTATCCATAAAATAAAGTGTGGTTTTTGTCTCATAATTGATCGTTTGTTAATAATACATGTTTGATTATATAATGATATTATATAATTGGTTTAATTATTTTTATAAAATAGTGCACAAAAGTAAAAATAGTGCATACGGTTTTATAAACCTTAAACCTTTATCGTTTAAACTTCTTTTTTCGCGTTATTTATATCCATGGCTCCGTATTAAGAAAATATGTCAAAATATTATATTTATAATATTTATGCCCCTGATGAACAGTAGTTTTAATTGTTTTTATAAAATTATATAAAACTACTTTTATATAATTAATCGTCGTAACCTTCCAAAAGTCATAACTTACTCATATTTAATCCGTTTCGCTTGCTCTTTATATGTATGGATTCGTATTTGAAAAGTCTAACCAAATTTTATATTTATAATATGGTTTGGTACTATTATGAACAGTAACAGTAAGTGAATGTTTATAAAAATACTTTTATAACTTTAATTATTGAAATCGTATTTTAATTGTATGTCGTTCGTTTTAATTCGGTTTTTAGTGATTCCGATGTCCACGTCTTTGTAATTAAAAGCTCTATTTAGGAAAACTACTCCCCACCTGGTTACTATCGTGAACAGTAACACGTGTTTATAAATTTACTTTTATAAAAATACTTTTTAACTTAAACTTGTAAATAACTTATCACCTTCATTTTATATCCATTTTTCGATTTTCTTACATGTTTGAATTCGTCATGAAAAGTACTATCTTTATAAAATATCTCCCTTAATATATCAGATCTGAAACAGTGATTATTTTTATAAAATAACTTTTATAAAAATACTTTTATGCATTTAATTATTGTAAACTTAAAAATGTCATATCTCCTTCGTTATTGCTCGGTTTTTCAAGTTTCTTATATGCTTACGATCCTTGTGATAAGTACTAATTAAATAAAATGTAAAATATATGTGTTTACACACGAATTCAAACAGAAAGGTACCAAAACAGTTTGTGTGTTTAAGTTTTCTAAAACAAGTTTTATACTTCCATTTATTAAGAGCTTTTGAATAATTCTTTTACCTAGTTTTCTACCATATATCTTACCTATATTAAGTCCCTTAAAATTCCATAACACTTGTCCAAATGAAATCCATGTCCTCATGACCCTTTTATACATAAACTTGAAATTATCTTTCAATACAATATAATTCACAAACTAAACTCATAAATCAACTAGTACTTATATTAAGTGTGTACTTCTATTTCATGTATTATTTCATCATTATACTTATAAAATTTGAACCTATATATGCCTTGTAATATCTCATAAATCATCAAATTAAATCTAGGTGGTGTTTAACATATATAACAAGCATGTAAATGAATAATGAAGATGTTAAAACTTAAATGGACCTTAGAGATGAGTAGTAGGATGATGAACACAAGTTTATAGTTAATCTTAAACCCAATAATGTAAACCCAAGATCAAACCCTAATGAGAAAACCCTAATTATATTTCTTGTATACTTCTTGTTAAACCACAAACCCAAGCTTCCAATGCACATGAATGATCTTAGATATACTTAGAATGAATACTTGTATGCTTGAATATGAAAGTTATATGAAACCCTAAATAAATAAGGGTGAGCCATGGGTTATAAATGGAAATGGAGAGAGTTTTGTGGTGTAACACCCCCAAAATGGGTCGCAGCGGAATAAGGATCTCTAGGGCGTGTTACTTCTCAGATCAATAACACAAGATATATATAGAACGACAAAAAAGTAGTTTTAAAACTAATACATTGGATTTAACAAATATTTGATACAAATAGCCCGAAGCTTTAACTTGTTCCTTATTATTATTACAAAGATACTGGTTCACAACACATGAGTTTCCCAAAACATAATACAACCATATCTTTAGCATGACATCCCAAAATGTAACACCCCCAAAAATATAACAACGCAGCGGAATACCACATGGGGTGCTACTTCATAATACACAGCGCTAGATAC
>BQNB010088684.1:7201-27600 GCA_026074375.1 Tanacetum coccineum | reverse complement strand
CCGTCGATTGGTAGGAGCGTTGGGAGCTCGCGACGCCGCCAGAAACCTTGAACCCCTTATAGGAGGTGGGGGTGAACAAGAAGAAATACGTGGAAATGGAGGAAATGGAAATGAAAGGAATGAAAATGGAGAAAATGGAAATGGAGGAGGAAATGGCTATAACTTTGGAGGATCTATGCATGCTCGAGAGTGCACATATCAAGACTTCTTGAAGTGCCAGCCCCTTAGCTTTAATGGAGCGGAAGGATTTGTTGGGTTAACACGTTGGTTCGAGAAGATGGAAACGGTGTTCCACATTAGCAACTGTCCGAAGAAGTACCAAGTGAAGTATGGTACGTGCACGCTACTGAACAGTGCTCTAACTTGGTGTAACTCCCATAAGAGAACAATTGGGATTGAGGCCGCCTATGCCATGAGCTGGACAGAACTTATGAAGTCGATGAGAGAGGTATATTGTCTAAGAAACGAGATTCAGAAGATAGAAAACGAGTTATGGAACTTAGCTGTGAAAGGAAATGACTTGACTGCTTATACTAGAAGATTTCAATAGTTGGTGCTATTATGTACTAGAATGGTCCTAAGTGAGGATGACAAAGTTGAGAGATTCGTTAGAGGTTTGCCTGACAATATTTAGGGTAATGTAATCGCTGCTGAACCCACTAAACTTCAAGATGCAATTCGTATTGCCAACAACTTAATGGATCAAAAGCTGAAGGGATATGCTAGAAGTGCTGAAAACAAGAGAAGGTTGGAGAACAACTCGAGAGACACTCGTGGGCAGCAACCAGTTTTCAAGCGGCAAAATGTTGGAGGCTAGAATGTGGCAAGAGATTACACGGCCAGGAACAATGAGAAAAAGGGGTATGTTGGATCTCTTCCCTACTGCAACAAGTGCAAGTTGCACCATGCAGGACCGTGTACTATGAGATGTGGAAACTGTAAGAGA
Source organism: Tanacetum coccineum (assembly GCA_026074375.1). NCBI lineage: Eukaryota > Viridiplantae > Streptophyta > Magnoliopsida > Asterales > Asteraceae > Tanacetum > Tanacetum coccineum. Next base: position 26,654 of record BQNB010088684.1, on the reverse strand, counting down.
GTCGGTCACATGACTAGGGATTGTAAGGTCGCTGTTACTCTAAACACCCAGAGAGTCCCAGTTGGAAATCAGCCGGGTATTGTTTGTTATGAGTGTGGAAGGCCAGGACATTTTAGGAAAGATTGTCCTAAGTTAAGGAATCAAAACCGTAGAAACAAGACTAGAAACAGGAATGGAAACAAGACTGAAAACCAGACTGGAGGTAACGAAGCTACATTAAGGGCTTATGCCATTGGAGGAGGAGGAGCAAACCCCGATTCTAACGTCGTCACGGGTACGTTCCTTCTCAATAACTATTATGCTTCTATGCTATTCGATTTGGGTGCCAATAGGAGTTTTGTATCATCTACCTTTAGTGCTTTGCTTGATATTGCACCATCCACTTTAGACACTAGTTATGCCGTAGAACTTGCCGATGAAAGAATTTCATAAGTAAATGTTGTCCTTAGAGGTTGTACGTTAGGATTATTAGGTCATTCATTCGACATAGATCTAATGCCCGTAGAACTAGGTAGTTTTGACGTCATCATCGGTATGGATTGGTTGGCGAAGTACCACGCGTTGATCGTTTGTGACGAGAAGGTCGTCCGTATACCTTGTGGAGATAAAGTGTTGATAGTTTGAGGTGATGATTGTGACGGCGGAAGTAAGTCGAAGCTAAATATCATATCGTGTACGAAGACCCAGAATTATATACATAAGGGATGTCAAGTTTATCTAGCGCAAGTTACATCCACGAAGACTGAGGACAAGTCGGATGAGAAGCAACTTGAGGACGTGCCAATTATACGGGAATTTCCGAAAGTCTTTCCAGAAGACTTGCCTAGACTACCACTTGCTCGACAAGTTGAATTTTAAATTGACTTAGTCCCTGGTGTTGCACCTGTAGCACAAGCCCCATATCAATTAGCACCAGCCAAAATGCAAGAGTTATCCACTCAATTGCAAGAACTTTCTGAAAAAAGATTTATAAGACCTAGTTCCTCACCTTGGGGAGCTCCAGTTTTGTTTGTCAAAAAGAAAGATGGATCTTTTCGGATGTGTATCGACTACCGTGAACTAAACAAACTTAATGTGAAGAACCGATACCCACTTCCGAGAATCGACGACTTGTTTGATCAACTTCAAGGGTCAAGAGTCTACTCTAAGATCGACCTGAGATTTGGTTATAACCAACTCAAAGTTCGTGAGGAAGACATTCCAAAGACAGCATTTAGGACTCGCTATGGTCACTACGAGTTCCAAGTAATGCCGTTTGGCTTGACTAATGCACCGGCAGTATTCATGGATTTGATGAATCGGGTGTGCAAACCGTACCTAGATAGATTCGTGATTGTATTCATCGATGATATTTTGATCTACTCCAAGAGCAGAAAGGAGCATGAAGGGCACCTTAAGTTAATTATGAGGTTACTTAAGAAGGAAGAGTTGTACGCCAAGTTTTCAAAGTGTGAGTTTTGGCTGTTGAAAGTATAATTTCTTGGTCAAGTGGTTGATAATGAAGGCATTCACATTGATCCAGCTAAGATTGATTCCATCAAGGATTGGGTGTCACCCAAGACACCAACCGAGATTCATTAATTTTAGGTTTGGCCAGTTACTACCGATGATTTATCTAATGTTTCTCAAAAATCGCTAGGCCTATGACGAAGTTGACTCAGAAAAGCGTGAAGTTTGATTATGGAGAAAAGGCAGAGTCTGCGTTTCAGTTGTTGAAACAAAAATTGTGTAGTGCGTCAATTTTAGCTTTACCCAAGGGAAGTGAGAAATTCGTGGTATACTGCGATGCTTCGCATAAAGGGTTGGGCGTAGTTTTGATGCAAAAGGAGAAGGTCATAGCTTATGCATCCCTCCAACTCAAGGTTCACGAGAAGGACTATACCATACACGACCTAGAACTTGGTGCAATAGTGTTTGCTTTAAAGATGTGGAGACACTATCTGTATGGCACGAAGTGTGTCATGTTCACTGATCACAAGAGTTTGCAACACATTCTTGATCAGAAGGAGCTGAACAAGAGACAACGACGGTGGTTAGAGTTGTTGAGCGACTACGACTGTGATATTCGATACCACCCAGGAAAGGCGAACGTGGTGGCTGATGCCCCTAGCCGGAAGGAGAGAAGCAAGCCGCTACAAGTTCGGGCCTTTGTTATGACTATTAGTTTGAACCTTCCTAAGTAAATTCTGAGTGCTCAATCGGAAGCCAGAAAAGAAAAGAACTTCATCAACGAAGATCTGCATGGTATGATTAACAAGCTAGAACCTCGTACTGACGGAACATTATGTTTGAACAATCAAAGTTTAATTTCACGTTTTGGTGACCTGAGAGCTTTGATTATGCATGAGTCTCATAAGTCAAAGTATTCCATCCATCCTGGATCGAATAAGAAGTATCAAGACCTGAAGAAGCTGTATTGGTGGCCCAACATGAAAGCGGAAATTGCCACCTATGTCAGCAAGTGTTTAACGTGTGCCAAGGTTAAAGTAGAATATCAGAAGCCGTCCGGTTTGCTAGTTCAACCAAAAATCTCATAATGGAAATGGAAGAATATAACAATGGATTTTGTGAATAAATTGCCAAAGACGGCAACCGGTTAAGATACGATTTGGGTAATCATTGATCGTCTCACTAAGTCTTCTCATTTCATGCCTATGAGAGAAGATGACACGTTAGAGAAGTTGACAAGACAGTACTTGAAAGAAGTAGTCTCGAGACATGGAGTGCCAGTTTCGATCATCTCTGATCGTGATAGGAGATTTATTTCATATTTTTGGAAGTCTCTAAATAAAGCATTATGTACTCGATTGGATATGAGTACAGCTTACCATCCATAGACCGATGGTCAGAGTGAGAGAACCATTCAGATGTTGGAGGACATGTTATGTTCCTGTGTACTCGACTTTGGAAAAGGTTGGGACAGACACTTACCGTTGGTGGAATTTTCGTATAACAACAGTTACCATACCAGCATTAAGGCTGCTCCATTTGAGGCTTTGTATGGGGGCAAGTGTCGATCAGCTATCTGCTGGGCTGAAGTTGGAGATAGTCAGCTCACTGGCCCAGAGATCATTCACGAGACAACTGAGAAGATCGTTCAAATTAAGAGCCGTATCCAGGCCGCCCGTGATCGTCAAAAGAGCTATGCCGACGTAAGACGGAAACCCCTTGAGTTTCAAGTGAGAGATAATGTCATGTTGAAGGTATCGCCTTGGAAGGGAGTGACACGCTTTGGAAAACGGGGAAAGCTGAACCCACGCTATATTGGACCTTTTAAGATAATTGACAAAGTTGGAACCTTTGCTTATCGACTTGAACTCCCAGATCAGTTGAGTAGAGTTCATAGTAAGTTTCACGTCTCGAATTTGAAGAAATGCATGCCTGATGAACCTCTTGCTATACCGTTGGATGAAATCCAAGTCAACGGCAAATTGCACTTCATCGAAGAACCTGTCGAGATCATGGACCGTGAGGTCAAGCGTCTAAAGCAGAGTCGTATTCCAATTGTTAAGGTACGTTGGAACTCTAGGAGAGGTCCCGAGTTCACATGGGAGCGTGAAGACCAAATGCAGAAAAAGTACCCGCATCTTTTTGCAAATCCTGAACCTACGTCTAATTCTACGTCTTAAGCTTTGAGGATAAATCTCTTCTAATGGGGAAAGGATGTCACACCCCACAAATTTTCCGTTCAATAATTTAGCTGTTTCCGTTTGATAATTTAAATTTTTAATGTTTCGTTTAACTTTTACGTTTAACCATGAAGTTGTTCCGTTATTATCTAAGAATCGTTATCGGGAGTGAACCGGGTTACCAAACGTTGTAGTATTTTGGCAATGTCCATGTTTTAGCATTTTAAGGCAATATCTAAAATTTCATAATTTTCCGTGATACCGTTACTCGTTTTCGTTAATTGTGTGCTATGTGTTTTATTTGATCAATATGTGCAAGTTAGGAACCATGGAAACTAATTCATCTCAAACCCACTAACTCTTGCATGGTGGAGACCACAATGGTCCCCTCCTTGTCTTCTTGCAACCGAATATACACACACACGCATGCATGGGATGCCATTTTTGAATTTTGAATCAATAAGACATACATATGTCAACATGTGACTAGTTTTTGTCCACCTTAAGCCTTATTGGTAGATCAAATTGGTCCCCTCTTGGTCCCTTGGCTTCTAGCCGACGCACACACAAGCACACACACTCTTGATGTGTGGAATTTTAATCTTATATATCACATGTATATCTCATTCATTCCTTCATTATTCACACACACAAACTTTGAGTTTTCTCTCTTCCTTTTGCTCTCTCTTGTTCGAACCACCTCAAACACACACATAAACTCATAATTTTCTCAATCTTGATCAAAAACCTTTGAAGATATTGTTCGCGGTTAATACTTTATTGTATTCGGGTTAGTTATAAACAACGTTTGGGTTATTTCTAGTCATCAATCAACCTTCTAAACCACTTTTTTTGTAAGTCTCTTAATATTTTTAAAACTTGTGCTTTTATGATCATCTTAATGCATATATACTAGTTGTACAACTTGTTTCGTAAAAATAAAGATTTTGAAACTACGTAAACCTTAAAAGGTTATACATACTTCTCAAAAATAATAAAAGAAAATATAAGGAAAGTATAGTTTTGTGATCGTGGTTATTTTCGTAGAGTGGAAATGTCAATCTATGGCTTATTATGTTCGGCTTATTTAAAAAGCCTTTGAGAAAGCTTATTTGGTTTTATTCGAGCTTAATGGGCTTATGTTTGGTTCGGCCCAACTAGGAAACAAAAGAAAATGATTTTTGTAGCTTATTATGTTCGGCTTATATTTATTGGCATATTTTTCTAGCTTATGTTGAAAGGATAAATAGTGAGCTTATTCGATTTAACAAATAAGCCCGAATATAGCTTATTGGGCTTTTAAGCCGTGTCCCATAACCACAAGCTCAAAACCAACGAGCTTAATAAATAAGCTCAAGGTTCGGCTTATTATTACTTGGCTTATTGGGAGCTTATGTATAGTTCATTAATAGGTCGCGTGTTTATTATTTAATGTTTTGCTTATCGGACTAAATGGATAAGTTAAAACTACATTTTTGACTTAACGGGCCAAGGCCCAACATAAATACAATACACCACGGCGTAAAGCTACGGTGTAGCTTATTGAATAAGTTCATGAATAACTTATTTAATAGTGTACGACTTAGACGCTATACGTTTGACTTATTTTGAACGTTAGACGTTACGAATAATAAAATTAGGCTTATTTGGTCTAAAAGTCCAATAAGGGTCCGAATGGTCTTTTGACTAAATATTAAAAAAGGATTTGATGATGCATAGTGGTAATTGTAAAATGTAAATTGAAAGTGATTTAAAAATGGTTTATAAATATATTCTATGACTTTGGAAAACGTGTAAATACGAACGGGTCATGCCAAAATTTTTATAAATTATTTACACTTATAAAATACTAAAAAACGCACGTGGTAAAAACTAGATACACGAGAATTTAGTAAGATGCCGAACAATATTTATACATATATATAATATATATTTTTACTTAGTCATTTATATGTATATAATATTAATATACATACTATTTTTTATCGTTTTACTTAAGAAAACATTGTAACTATTATACGATCACAAGCGTTAATTTTTGTACACATATTAACAAAAGTACACTAGTATATATTTATGCATTATCCGTAATTCTTTACTACTCCGATATTAAATCGAACATTCATTACATAGGTTGTTTTCGTGAACCGTTGTTCGTTATCGTGTGATTTTATTCTAGACTATTCTTCTTCAATTCACCAATCAAGGTGAGTTCATAGCCCCACTTTTACTGGTTTTGAATAATTGTTTTATAACTTGGGGTGAGAACCTTTGCTTGCTTCTAAAATTGGACACAAGTACTATACGTGAGAAATTCCTCGTTTACGTGTTGCCTAAGTAGCGTTTAGACCACTATTGCCCGAATTATCATGAACTGTTAATCACCTTTTACCGAATGGCTAGTTAAGTGAGCGCGAGTGAATAAATAAATCTATTGGGACTAATTATCCCTATCCGGGTAAGAAGCACTTACTAGTTCGAGTTTGCCAAGAACTAACGGATATATGTCATGTCGGAACTAGTTAGGTGGTCTTTGGTCGGACACCTGAAGGGGAACCTTATATAGCAGTGTACATGCTATCTTTCAGTATTAGCTTCGGTGTCATGAGCTTAGTGCAACGTAAATGCCTCTTTATGTGAAGTTGTATCTCCTATAACTGTCGCATACGTTTTGATAATCTTGTGGTCCACATTAATTACATTTGAACTAAACCTATGAATTCACCAACTTTATATTGACGTTTTAAGCATGTTTTTCTCAGGTGCTTAGCATAGATGTCGTTGCTTGACTTATGTGAAGTCTATTTGCCCGGACCGGTTTACTAGAAATTTATCTATGTCTTTAGATAACGTTGTCAAACTTATTTAAGCTTCCGCATTTTAACTCTTGAATCTTTTAAATTTGATCGATGTAAACTTATTAATATCTTTAATTTATGCAACGGTGTTTATTTTTAAAACGTACCCATAGAGGTCGTTCTTTATGCTTTGTACTTGAGATATTCAGTGACGTCACGCTTCCGGACGCTAAATCGGACGGGACCCTATTTGGGTGTGTGACAATTGGTTTTATCTCTCTTATGTAGGATGTTTGGTAGTATCACATAGCTGCTTGTAAGTATCCATTTATTGGACTGAGATAAGAGATCTCACCCTTATCCTTTGTACTTCAACGTTTTTTGGTGATATATATTTACCGGTGATACCCAAAAAAGATGAGACATGGAAATATGCGATAAGGCGTGACGTCTTTTTGGATTCAACTCCGACAATTCTTTTTTAAATGAAAAAAATTATATGCAAGGATAGTTTCTTAACTTTATTCATTATGTACAACACTTTTTGTAAACTCGGTATATATGAAATATGATACAAATATTTAAATATTTTTCGGTTTTGTGACGCTTTAAACTACGCTTTAAAAATATAAATACTTTGCCACGACTCTTAAAACCCGAGGCTTAATCATACCGCCACGTCAAACCTCACGTTATTTATAACCTTCACAAATTGCATAACGCTATCAACCCATTGCCAAACATGCAAAACGAATCACTTCAGTAGTTCACTTTCATGCACGTACATTAGAAACATATTGGGCTGTGCTGTTTTACTTGGGCCAAAGACGAAATCGAACTGATACGAGGTTGACTCAAACAAAGCTCAAAGTTTGTTGTCGATATAACATATTGAAATCCTTTTTTTTCTTTTCCGATAAACATTGTTCACTCATAAGTCATTACTCGTTTGAAGTTTCATCACTTTCATCATTGACTCGAGTTTGGTTGCTATTGTGTTTCCAACATAAGTTATAAATTTATCGATATGATACCCTCCTGATGGTTTAAACTTTTCTGGTCAAAGTCGAATGAGATGAATGACGCCCATATAGATCTCCACTTCTTAGACAACACACCGATTCAAGCTTGATCGTCTCGTATGCGATATCAACAATTTCTTCTATCAAAAAAATTACCTACAAATGATAAATGGAAAATGCTAGACCTGAAAGTTAGAGATATTTCAGAATATTAGAATATTAGAGAGATATAAGAAGAATAGGTAAGGAAAAACATAAGAAATGGCTTGCTATTTATAGTAAAAATTTGACACTGTTCACCGATTCCCACGGTACCTTCCTAGAAAGGTACCGACCAGTGTAAACTAATGGTACCAGACTTTTACTATTCATCGGTTCCCGCGGTACCTTCCTAGAAGGGTACCGGCCAGTGTAATCCAAGGGTACCAGTCTTTTACTATTCACCGGTTCAGGCGGTACCTTCCTAGAAGGGTACCGGCCAATGTAATTCAAGGGCACCAGGTGTCTGACAGGTAAATTCGAATTTTTAATTGCCAAATCTCAATAAATGTTGTGTAATCTTGTAGGATTTGATTAAGATATGAGAATATTATGATGTCACCTATGATATAAAAAGTAAATAATATTTACATAACTTAGAAATAGAAGTCTAAGTGATTATGGGTAATATGTATTTTGTGGTGTGTAATATATATAAAGTATTTAGAAAGACTATTTGTATAAAAATTTCATAATTTTACTTTCTACTTCTAATGATCTTATGTTTGTTATCGACAAAACGTGAGAGGATTGTAACAATAGAAATAAACATTTTTACGGCTTATTTGTATTAACAATCTCCCCGTTTTTTGTTGATGACAAAACATAAATTTATTTGAAGTAAAAAGTAAAATGTATAAATTTTAAATTATAGTCTTTTTCTTCCTCCCCCCTTTTTGTCGAAACAAAAAAAGTGTCGAAGAAAAAGTAAGTATCGATTTGAAGAGAATCAAATGAAATAATTTAGAAGAGAGTCGATCCAAAGAGAATCTAATGCAACAATGAGAATCGATCTAGAGAGAATTGAATATAATACTCCCCCTTAACGAATGCTCCCTCAAATGAGGGTGTCAAAGTATCCAAGCGGATGCAATGCTACAAAATAAAGTGTTAGTGATAAAATAACATAAATATAAGCTCCCCTTGCTTTGAGAGTACCTACAAAAAAGTATTTGGAAAGTCCATTATTTGCCCGGTTCCGACGGATCCTTTTCAAAAAGGTACCGCCCTTCGTAATTGAAGGGTACCGAGCCCTGTACAGAAAGTCAAAATGACTTTTTGAAGATGGTAATCATATACATAAACAAGGATATTAAAGAGGGTTCATAAACCCAACACAAGTAGGATAAGTAAAGAACATTCAATCCTTGTAACAAAAACATACAACTATTTTTAGTGATATTTTGTCACTTATAAAAATAGGTAAAACTAAGAACAAGGAAATGTTCTTATTAAACTAGAACTAAAAATTAAAAAGCACAATATTAATTTTATTTTCTACACCAAAATACCCTAAGGGAAGTTTTGGTGGGTGAGGGTAGTGAGGCGCTCTAGAATGTGATTAAGGATAAACCTCATTTCATCACGAAGGTCATTGATGATCACTTGCGTCCTTTGACAATGCTCATAAAACATTTCGTGAGTGAGCGGTAGGAAAGAATTGTTTGACCGCATCAGATGAGAGTGTGGTAGAAGTTGTGGTGGCAAAGGCGGCAAAGGAGGTTCCAAAACATCAAGAACCGGTGGTGGTTGATTTTCCAAATGTTTGATGGTGTCGAATGTGGGTTGAGGAGGTGGAGGATTGACGGTCCGTGGCGGGAGATCTTTGAGTGAATTGAAGAATGGATGAGGAGAAGTGGGAGGTGTGGAGAAAATGCTCAACGGGCTCTAAGTTAATAGCCAAAGGAGATGTTTGTTTGGAAGGTTGTGTGGGTGTTAGAGGTGGAGAAGTCAATAGAGGTGGAGTTGATTTAGGAGTGGTCAAAAGTTGTCTCGAAGAGAATCCTGATGGGGCTATAGAAAAGGTTGGTGGTGACTCAAGAGGGGTAGAGGGAGGTGCCGATTGATAGACGGTAGGAGGAGAAAAGCGTTGATAAGGTGGAGAGGAGGATGGTGGATTGACAAAACAACATGCACAGAAACTAATTCGGGTCGTTCTTTTAAGAGGCTTGTTGTCTTTGTTGGATTTTGGCATGGCTATGATCAATGAAATGCTGGAAATATGAGTTGGAGATGGCTTTTATAAGATGGCTATTTATAAAAGAGCTCAAGTAGATCAATAAATGCATTTTCTTCTAATTGGGCAAAATCCAATGATTAGATTTGGAATAAATGCACAAAATGTCAAACTCTATGATCTAGTAACAGGAAATAGGTTCTAAATGGCGGGAACGATGGGATTTGAAGTTTAAAAATCTTATGAATAGTCTTCTGATCACCCGGTTCTGCCGGTACCCTCTTAAAAAGGTACCGTCCTTCGTTGGAGAAGGGTACCAGGTGTCTGATGAATGAAGATAGAAGATTATGTGAAGGAATTGCAAAGAGATGTTAGAGGTCTTTTGTTTCCAACAAAGTAGATGATCTCAAAATAATTTGAAGAGAGTTCTAGTGTGTGTCTATATGTAAACAATGTGGAGGTGCGGTTCTCTCGACTCAAAAAGAAAATATAATAATGAGATAACCCGAAGTCTCCTTAGTTTAATATTGCTTCGGTTGAATGTACCCGAAAATACATATTAATTATGTATTCTCTTTAGCATTCAAGAGACATATGTGATGATGCATGAGTAAAAACGTTTTTGCTTTGCATTAATCAATGAAAAAAAATGTATGCGTGTCCTAGTCGTGAGAAGTATTTTGAAGAAAGTTTCTCTTTCGGGTTTTAAATGAAACAAGGAAAATGTTTTTGATGATGCAAGTGCATACATAATAGTACATAGTATGGATACATATAGTATCGTGATGAAAATTCCCAAAAGATTTATTTTTGAGTGCAAAAATAGAATCCTAGACTCAGATTAGAGAAGATAAGTAGAGATCCGTACCTTGGTGAAGGGGTTGTTTATTTAGGCGTTTGGTTCCATGAGACCGAGTCCTAGTCTAAGTAAGTTGAAAGGTTCACGTTTGAGTGGTTTGGTGAATATATCGGCAATGTTATCTTCGAAGGAAACCGTTTCTATAGAAATGTTCCCTTTTTGAACATTATTGCGGAGGAAGTGATGTCAGATTTCTATTTGTTTGGTACGAGAGGGAAGAACGAGGTTTTTACTTAGGTCACTGGCACCTTTTTTGTCACAAAGGATGGGAATGTCATTTAGTTTAATGTCATAGTCTACGAGGGCTTGTTTCATCCACAACGCTTGTTAGCATGCCTTGCCTACGGATATGTACTCGGCTTCAGTGGTGTAAATGGCTAGGGCAGTTTGTTTCTTGGAGAACCACGATGTGAGGCAACATCCCATGAAGGTGCACACACTGTTTGTTCTTTTGCGATCGACATAGTCTCCCGCATGGTCATAATCGGCGTAAACTATGGTTTCAATTCCCGCTCCTTTGGGATACCATAATCCTAAGTGTGTTGTACCCTTAATGTATCTAAAAATCCTTTTGACGACTTCAAGATGAGAGGATCTAGGATCTTCTTAAAAACGAGCGTATAGACAAACACTAAACATGATGTCCGGCCGACTAGCAGTGAGATAGAGTAAACTACCAATCATGCCATGATATTTTGTGTTGTCAATGGATTCCCTGTCTTCATCCTGGGTGATTTTGGTTTCGGATAACATAGGTGTTTTGATAGGTTTATAGTCTTCTAGACCGAATTTCTTAAGCATTTCTTGAATGTACTTAGATTGGTTGAAAAAGATGTTATCTTCTAGTTGTTTGTTATGTAAACCAAGGAAGATATTCAATTTACCGATCATGCTCATCTTGAACTCGTCATGCATGATTCTAGAAAAATCATCGCAAAGCTCTTGACAAGTCAATCCGAAGATGATGTCGTCTACGTATATTTGGACGATAATGATATGTGAGTCTCTTTTCTTGGTAAATAAAGTGTTATCTACCAATCCCATGGTGTACTCATGATCGAGGAGAAAGGCTTTGAGTCTATCATACCAAGCTTTGTGTGCTTGTTTAAGACCATAAAGAGCCTTTTTGAGTTTATACACATGATTAGGTTTTTTGAAATCTTCAAAATCAGGAGGTTGAGACACATAAACTTTTTCGTTTATAAAATCGTTTAGGAAAGCACTCTTGACATCCATTTGAAAAAGTTTGAAATCATTTGCACAAGCACACGCAAGAAGGATTCTTATATATTCTAACCTTGCTACGGGAGCATATGTCCCGTCAAAATCTAGTCCTTCTTGTTGGTTGTATCCTTGAGCGACAAGCCTAACTTTGTTTCTAGATACTACACCATTTTCATCTAATTTATTTTTAAAAACCCATTTTGTACCAGTTACGGTTTGATTTGCGGGTGGTGGAACAAGACTCCAGACATCATTTGTTATGAATTGGTTTAATTCTTCTTGCATAGCCATAGTCCAACTTTCGTCTTTAATGGATTCTTTAACATTTTTAGGTTTTACATATGACACAAAACAAAAGAAGTTGCTTTGATTTTGGACTTGAGACCTTAAGGTTCTTTCGTTAAGCTTTCCTATGACCGTTTCTAAGGGGTGATATTTTGTTTTTTTGATGTTGACAATTCTTTGTTTAATGGTCTATTTTCCTTGTCTTCTATTTGGTTTTCAATGATTTGACTTCTGATTATATCATCATCATCTACTAAAGGTGATGATTTTAAGAGGAGGACTTTTGTCGAATCTTACATTTAAAGATTCTTTGATTCTCATGGTTTCTTTATTTAAGATTATATAGGATTTACTATTGAGAGAATAACCTAGAAAGACGCCTCGGTTGATTTAGAGTCGAATTTATGGCGGTATTAAGGTGACATTAAGGCACGACGCGTGACCTTTATGTTATGAAATAAAACAAAGCATCGAATCTAGGCGTAGCGTGAGATGAGACATGGAAATAACATAACAAGAAAAGAAAACACACACACAAAACCCTAGGTGATTTTCGGCCGCCACTACAACAAGATTTCGATCTTGTCTTTTCATTCGTCTCTTCTTATAATCTACCTTTAGATTGTTTGATTAATGGATGTAAAGGATCTAATTGTTATCTTTGGTGTGTGGAGTCCCCTCTTTTCTATTATTGCAAAATCTTTTTGAAATCGTTCTAATTATGGATATTGGGTCGAAACCCTCCAACCTTATTGTTTGATTATTTTTAGGGTTTCGACTTTTCTTTGTGTTGGCCGATCTTGATACATGGTCTGATCATTCGAACTTTTCTGTGTTACGACGGCTTTTATGCTTATCGTCTTATCAATTTAATTTGAAATCAGTGTTTGAAACCCTATATTATTTTTATTGCGATCATCTTGTTGCGATCTTTTCTAGGGTTTCATTTTTGCTTGTTTATTTGGAAGTTAATTGGGTTCATGGGTTGCTTGATTTATTGTTGGAAGTTCTTGTCTCAATCCTTTCACAGCGATCTGGTCCTTATGGTTTCAACCGTTGCTGTAGGGTTTTGTTTATTATGGAAGTGATGTAAACCTAGATCGCATGTTACTTAGGGTTGCGGTTTGATGTGATTCTGTGTAACCTTTCATGCGATCTTTGTGCTGGTGATTCTAGGAAGTTTGTGATTGAATTGTGTAAAGATTTGGGTGGTTACATGATGCTTGGACGGCTGGGCGAAACCCTAAATGTTTAGGGTTTTGTTATTGTATTTGGGGACTGGATATGGATATAGGAATCCATTTTAGGGTTTTGTTTTAATATCTTGTCTTCTTTGCTGCTGGCGCATAATTATCTTATACCATTACATGGGTTGTGGGTATTTATGCATTTGGAGGTTCATGCACCTGTATGGTGATGATATATTTCGTTGTTGATGGTTGGTCTAATCATGGGGCTGAACCTGGGATTCTTAAGGTATATGATTACTAGCCATTTGGAAGTTGCTATTATAATAGTATGAATGTGTTTTATCAGATCCGTGCCACGTTAGGTTGCATTCTTAGCTGCTATTTGATATGTGTGCTACGGATTATCTCAGCCTATGGTGGTTCTTGAATGGATCCTTTTGGTCATAATGGATACATGGATGATTCCAAATCATCAAGGGAATGGGCTGCTCATGAATCTGGAAGTAAGCTATGCATGGGGCTTGTTAAAGATTATGGATGACTTTTGGACGTGGTAGAAGGTAATGGATGGCATGGCTCAACATAACTCGTTTAGGCCTCTAGACGAGTTGGTTTTGTGTAGGATACGAGGATCAATATGTTATACACATAATAGTCATGTTAGGAAGTTTTTACCTTTTGTTGTTAAGTCATAAGATTGGTTTTGTCTCTCTTATGTAGGATGTTTGGTAGTAGCACATAGCTGCTTGTAAGTGTCCATTTATTGGACAGAGATAAGGGATCTTATCATTATCCTTTGTACTTCAAAGTTTTTTGGTGATATATATTTATCGGGGAAATCCTTTACCCAAAAAAGACGAGACATGGAAATATGCGATAAGGCGCGCCTTGGATTCATCTCCGACAATTCGTTTTAAATGCAAAAAATTATATGCAATGATAGTTTCTTAACTTTATTCATTATGTACAACACTTTTTGTAAACTCGATATATATGAAATATGATATAAATATTTAAATATTTTTATGTTTTGTGACCCTTTAAACCACGCTTTAAAAATGTAAATACTTTGCCACAACTCCTAAAAACTGAGGTTTAATCATACCGCCACGTCAAACCTCACGCTATTTATAACCTTCACAAATTGCATAACGCTATCAACCCATTGCCAAACATGCAAAGCGTATCACTTCAGTAGTTCACTTTCATGCACGTACATTAGAAACATATTGGGCTGTGCTGTTTTACTTGGGCCAAAGACGAAATCGAACTGATACGAGGTTGACCCAAACAAAGTTCAAAGTTTGTTGTCCATATAACATATTGAAATCCTTTTTTTTTCTTTTTCGATAAACCCTCTTACTTTCTTGTTCTATAGTTTAACATTGTTCACTCATAAGTCATTACTCGTTTGAAGTTTCATCACTTTCATTATTGACTCGAGTTTGGTTGCTATTGTGTTTCCAACATAAGTTATAAATTTATCGATATGATACCCTCCTGATGGTTTAAACTTTTCTGGTCAAAGTCGAATGAGATGAATGACGATCTCCACTTCTTAGACAACACAGTGATTCGAGCAACATCTTTAGGGCAATGCAGAAATCTCATCTATCGGTTCAACTACTTCATCCATTTTATCTACCTTCTCCCCATCTCTCGCTTCTTTCTACACCTGATCACCTGACATATAATGGACTAAACTCCTTTATCTACGCTATAATCATCAACGTTATGTACAGTCGGCTTTTCATTGGACCCCACTCGATCGTCCAAATCAGATGAATGTTCAGTTTTCTGCTTCTTCTTCCTGTCGATCATTAACAGCTTCTTATTGGTAGATAGTGTTCGCTTCTTTTGCGTATCAATAATCATCCGCCCGGTTTTCGTAAACATGTTTACTAAACTATCTAGACATATTTCGCAGATAGTACTTTCAACCTGTGTGAATTTCCTGGTGATCGGTGGTGGTTATCTAGGCTTGGGCCAACTAATCTATTCTATCATCTAACAGGATTAACACGTTTGATTAAGTAGCATAAAAAAGACGACCTGATAATAATATTAATCCTGAAAGTTAACTTAACATAATCTATACACCTCCTTAATACTTGCTTGGCCTAAAGCGAACACATATTTACCAAGAAATTAGCCTTGTTTTGACTTAAAATTTTAATTAGTCTGATCCGTTTCATTAAAAGGATTCCAAAAGATCCAAAAATTAGGTACAGACATACTAAGCAAGATGTCAAGTTGCCAACCCATGTTATATTTGACGTTAAGCATCTGAATCCAATAAAAAATACACATCAACTTAATAAACCCCGTGATTATTTAGTATTAAACATCTTGAATGTTCAATATTTGCCCTATATAAACCCCCACAATACAACCTCTAAATTGCATCTCATCATAAACCTCTCATCTTTCTAATACAACCCACATTACAAGCTAATGGCTTCAAAGACCAACACTCCACTAGTTATCTTTCTAGCTCTCAACCTTCTCTTCTTTGCACTAGCTAGTGGTTGCTCCACTTGTTCTAGCCCTCCTACCCCGAAACCAAAGCCATCAGGTGCAACATGTCCAAAAGACGCTCTTAAGCTAGGTGTATGCGCCAATGTGCTTGGCAGTTTACTTGGTGTTGTCGTTGGAG
This sequence comes from Tanacetum coccineum, assembly GCA_026074375.1. Classification (NCBI taxonomy): domain Eukaryota; kingdom Viridiplantae; phylum Streptophyta; class Magnoliopsida; order Asterales; family Asteraceae; genus Tanacetum; species Tanacetum coccineum. Next base: position 10,776 of record BQNB010088684.1, on the reverse strand, counting down.
ACCCACCAGTTAAGCCATGCTGCAGCCTCATAGAAGGCCTTGTTGATCTCGAGGCTGCCGTTTGCCTTTGTACTGCTATCAAGGCTAATGTTCTTGGAATCAATCTGAACGTGCCACTGTCTCTCAGTTTGCTTCTTAATGTTTGTAGCAAGAAAGTGCCCAAGGACTTCCAATGTGCTTAAATCATTAGCCACACGCGTATGTATTCTGCTGTTTGTGTTTGTATTCGATTGTGAGAGTGTTTGATTACTATTTGATCTTCAGTTGGGAGAAATCATTTTAATTTCTTTGTAATGTTGAATTAAATTACTATATTGGGCTTGTTTCATTTAATTTGCGAGCGTGGATGTAACTTGTTCTAACACGAATATTATATATATGCATATAGAATCTGCTATTCATCGAAATCAATAAGAGGAACATCACTATACCCATACCTGAAATCTTTATGAAAAACTCAAACACTAATGATTTCAATCAAATGTAAGAACAAATAATATGGAGATTTTCTGATATAAGCTATACGCAGATCGATCTATTATTAGCAACAAAATATCATTTACACTAGAAAAATAAAGGAAAATCTATCCATTCTGTACAATTTTTTGACACACATAGAAGTTTGGAAGATTGTGAATGAGTGTTGATATATATGTTGTGACAAATAATAATGTTTAATTCATCACATTAGGAAACATGCTATGTTAAATTGCCCAAATCCGCACATTTCTTTTTTTGAACGGCGATTGAATTAGAAACTAGCAAGGAGCTAGATAACGGTACAAAAGGGGGATAAAGCGTTACAAGGGTGATCAAACCACATTATCCTATTTAAAGAAACTTTTCTACCTCTACTAACAATCCCATTGAAAGAATACATCTTGATATCGTTGAAGATAAGATCTTTTGAAGGTTTCTTGGCGGAGAAAATAACGTTGTTCCTGTATTGCCATATGGACCAAATTGTCGTTTGGACAACCACATCGAAGAATTTAGTGAACTTCTCCCCAAGAGGTGTATCGTCTGCCAATTGGACTAAGTCTTGCAAAAAGGGGAATGAAACATTCGGAATTCGCCACCACTTCAAAACATCTGACCATAGTTCATTTGCGACCTTGTAATGTACAAATATGTGATCTTCCGTTTCGATTCCATCATCACACAAGGGACATCTTACAGAATCCAAATCCACACCCCTTCTATCAAGGTTACTTCGTGTTGCCATCCTACCATTCATCACTCGCCATGTATTGATATTAACTTTCAAAGGGACAATACGGTTCCATCTAGTTGCAACGTAGGAGGCGGGAGGGGACATGGACGTGATGTAGGATCTCATACCTTTTACTGTAAAGCATCTTGAGTCGTCTATAGAGCATTCCCAAGTGTCTTCTGAAATTGTGAGGTGGAGTTGAGATAGGAGACTTACGAGATTGGCAAGTTCTTCAAGTTCTGGAGTAGTTCTAGGTTCGCTGCGCCAGGCCCATTGAAAGAGAAGCCCAGGAGGAGAAGTTGTGTCCTCAAGCCCAAAAGATACAAGATGATCAGATGACGCATGAACAATATCAGTGGGTTTCCTATCAAAAACATTACAGTTCGGGTTAGTGTCTAGACGATAAAGCCTAGGGAACGAATCTTCTAAAGGCGAGCCACCAATCCACGGATCATGCCAAAAGCTAGTAGATTGGCCATTTCCAAGTTTAATCTTGAAAATCGAAGGGAGATTTATGTTGACTTTGAGCAAATCGTTCCTTAGCTTCACAATTTGATACCATACACCAAAGTTCGATCTTATGGTTGCGTTAGCATTAAGGCAACCGAAGATCCATATATAGAACGAATAACCTGACACCATAATGCTTGTTTCTCGGTACGAAACCTCCACCACCATTTTGCGAGCATAGCTTGGTTGCAAGTCCTTAGACCACCAATACCAAGTCCCCCATGATCTCGAGGGGACAAAACTTTTTCCCAAGCAATCCAAGCAAATCCGCACATTTCTAAGTGCTGAAATTGGAAAATATATTTTGATCATATAGTTTAAGAACACATGCAAGTGTAAACCTTCTCCCATCTATATATTTACACGAGTTGCATTGTCTAACGCTTCTATTAAAACAACATTCCTAAATATACATTTGAATAACATGGAACTTATATATTGATTGTAATAATGAACTAAAACACATGTATGATTGTCACAAGTTATGATGGTTTGTTAAAAGGGTTCGCATGGTATATCAAGTAGGCGCATAAGCTAGCTTGATTGTGTACGAGTTTGCAAACATTTCGCAAGTAGTTGAGTCCTATAGTCGGATAACTTTACTCTTCCTCCTTTGGCCAAGCTATGTTTTGACGTGGTAATTCAAACAACTTTGTCGATCATTTGGAACAATATATAACGGAACCCTTCGAGGGATTACATCTTAGCGAGTGAAATAAAATCTCTATCTCACTCAAGGATTTGTAATATATGAGTAAACCTCGAATCCGATCCCTTCATGTGATATCTTTATGCAACTCTTCTCTTATTTCTAGCTCTTTGCTAGATACATTTTAATAACGATTTGTTATTATAGGGAAAACAAATAGCTTTTAATTTTATGAGGTGCAAATGATTATATGATTTCTTAAGAAGAATTAAATAGTAAATTATTTTAAACCTAGAAGTCTTAACTTTCTACATGCGAGTAAATTCTATATATAGTTAAGATCTTTTTATATTTTGTAGCAGTACAATCTGTGACTGAATAATAAAATTAAACTTGCCCAATATTTCAAGTGAGCATAACTTAACATGTGAAACCTCATACCATACGAACACCTATTATCATACTATACTATTATATTTATATCCATACTACATTATAAAGCATTTTTCACTCAATCTTGAATACGTAGAATGTTGAAAGTTGAAACCATTAAAAGAAATGTTGGATGGAAATTATGACGATTTTTCCTTAATGATGGAATCTATACTAATTCATAACTATTTTAGGTAATGTTGAAAACTTAAACTTCTAATTCAATGTTTTATTCTAATGCTGGAAACCAATTCAATGCTTTATTCTAATGATGTAAACTAATTACTAATACTCGAATGTTTGACAATTCTAATGCTTGAATATTTTCTAATGACAAAAATGTTTGACAATTCTAGAACTATTCAATTAATACCAAAAATATACACGATTGACACATTCTATATAAACAACCGTATATGTATTCATTAACCCATCTCATAAATCAGTTTTAGATGCCATGTTATTTGTATCCCTTAAAAACATATTATTCTCAATATCCAGCTTCATCGCATTCACACTTTTATGCTTTCGTTTTGGTTCTTAGTTTTAAATACCATGTTATGTGTATCATCGTAAACCATTTCTACTATGTTTTCACACTAATTTATTCTTGTTTTGTAGGTTGGTACAGTGGCTACGATTCCTAAAAAAAGGTATGCCACTTTTTCTCAAAACCCTAATGATGAAAGTGTGTTATATTTTTTAGATTGTGTATACATAGGTTGGTTTCTTTGCAGCCTTGCAGGTTGATACAGTGGCTACGAGTGAATC
>BQNB010088683.1:3339-27600 GCA_026074375.1 Tanacetum coccineum | reverse complement strand
AACAATGTGATATATTTGTGGTTGTGATGGTAAGAATGTGTGTGATCTGTTGGTGATTGTGAGGATGATATATGCTTTTATGGTAAAAAAACAGTTTTTTGGCGGGAGTATTTGGAGGGATTTGTTGGCGAGAGTATTTGGCGGAAGTTTTTGGCAGGAGTATAGGGCTACAGGAGGAATTGGTCGAAACTTTGGATCAAGATCACCGGAGATTGAGACACTTACTTATCATGTTCTAGCTACTTATGGGTGATTTCTAAGTAGTTTTGCTACCTTTGATATGTCTATCATCGTTATAATGATAACATATCGACTCATCCGTTGAACATCTAATGTGTAACGATGGCGTATCGACTCATCCGTTAAACATCTAATGTACAACGATAACATATCGACTCATCCGTTGAACATCTAATGTACAACGATAACATATCGACTCATCCGTTGAACATCTAATGTATAACGATAACATATCGACTCATCCGTTGAACATCTAATGTATAACGATAACATATCGGGTGTGTTTAGAAGGAGGCTTATAGGGGCTTATCGAGGCTTGATCTTTTAAAATAAGCCGACATATAAAATAAGCGCCCTTTGTCACGCGGGCTTATGAAGTCATAAGCCCCTATAAGCCTCATCCCCATAAAAGGGGCTAAAAACTTTAGCCTGGGCATATGAACCATAAATTACATATTTACCTACAAAAATATATAAGATATACCATAAAACTCATTTAATTATGTCCCTTTTAGTAATTTTATAATAATAAGCCCCAGCCTCAGCCCATTTGCCAAACAAGTTAACAAAAATACAAATTTTAATTTTGGCTTATAATATAAGCCCTAGCCCCAGCTCCAGCCCCATCACAAGCCCCAGCCCCAGCCTCAGCCCATTTCGCCAAACATACCTATTGACTCATCCATTGAACATCTAATGTATAACGATAACATATCGACTCATCCGTTAAACATCTAATGTACAACGATAACATATCGACTCATCCGTTAAACATCTAATGTACAACGATAACATATCGACTCATCCGTTGAACATCTAATGTACAACGATAGCAGAGAATCATCACGAAGAGGAAGATCAAGAAGGAAATAATTCACCGGAGATTAAGACACTTACTTATTATGTTCTAGCTACTTACGGGTGATTTCTAAGTAGTTTTGCTACCTTTGATATGACTATCATCGTTATAATGATAACATATCGACTCATCCGTTGGACATCTAACGTGCAACGATAACATATCGACTCATCCGTTGAACATCTAATGTATAACGATAACATATCGATTCATCCGTTAAACATCTAATATACAACGATAACATATTGTCACACCCCCAGACGGGGCCTGGACGGAATATGTGTCTGAGGGCGTGATGTCATAACTGTCCGAACACAGAGCAATAAAGAACGACCACTAATCATGGACGTTTGAAAAAGTGTACTCGTTGCATAAAAGAAAATTAATTTAAGTTTTACAACCGGTCATAAGAGAGTTAAATGTAGCGGAAGCATAACAAAGTTTGACAATGACAACGAGTATGAAAATAGATAAGTCTTGAAATTAGCGAAGTCACATAGCACATAGACTCCATTTAGCATCAAGAATCAAGCCAAGCTAAGCACCTGAGAAAACATGTTTAAAACGTCAATATAATGTTGGTGAATTCATAGGTTTAATTTAATACAAGAGTGGACCACAAGATTTTAAAACGCATGCGACTACTATAACAGATACAGCATCACATGAAAAGTATTTACTGTTATGCTAAGCTCATGACACTGATGCTAATAATTAACAAGGCATATCATATCATGCCACATAGTATTCCTGCCCTTAACTGGTGTCCCAAACCAAAGACCACCACAACGCACATCGACATGACATATATCCGTTTGTTCTTCGTTAAGTGGAACCAAAGCAGATAGGGATAATTAGTCCTAATAGATCTATTTACGCATTCGCGCTCACTTAACCAATCCAATTGGCCATAGGTGACTAACGGTTCATGATAGTTCGGGCAATAGTGGTTTGTAAGCAAACTTAGGCAACACATAAACATGTAAAACTCACGTTAAGAACTTGTGTCCAATTTTAAAAGCAAACAATGTTTCTCACCCCAAAGTATAAAGCATTTGAAAATAGGTAAAACGTGGGGCTATGAACTCACCTTAAGCAAGTGGTGAATCGATAATCAACGAGGAAGAAATAAAGCCGAAAGGTCCTACACGCGACCTAAATAAATGACGCGTCTTAGGTAAACGAAAGATAACCGAAACTTGTACGACACGCTTTCAAGAGAAAAGACATCCATATGTGTTTGTGCTTTAGTTTGTTTAATAAAGTATGACTAAATAAAATTACAAAGTTTTTCGTTAAGTCTTGGCGTTTATCCAAAAATTACTACTTTTAGAAAGTTTCTATTTTAGGAAAGTTTTAGTTTTAAGATGTTAATACCGCTCCCTATATTTGTTAAGTTTCTATATTTTTAAAATGCGCTAACTAACCATAATCGCTTAACTTTTTAAGTCTCGATTCGCTAATTTTAACGACAAACTTACTATTTTAAGTAACTTTATTGCTTTTCCTAAAATATGTTAATGACGTCTTTAAATGATGCTAATTTATATATATGTTTCGCTAGAGTTTAGAAAGTCCAAAAATGTCCGAAAGTGTCCGAAAACCCCTTTTACTATTCACATCAGCACACTATTCATTTGGTTTTGCCGAAAAATATTTCAAGTTTCATTTGGCTATAACTTGGCCGTTTTAAGTCCGATTTTAAAGTGCGATATGTGAAAAACTATCTATTCGAAACAAGCTCTTCAAAAACTACTTTTACGCCTAATGAAGACATTTTTAGGTCGCTCAAAACCTCAAAACTAATTCGGATCAGCAACATGTCTTTTCATAAATACTCCTAAAAATCCATCCAAACGCCACAATAGTGCTTATTCTAGCCTAATCCCGATCACTACTAAACCAACCAACAAAACCACACTTAATCTAACCTAATCCCTTCATTTCTATTGTTGCAACACACTTTTCAACTCATCTCACCATAACTTATAAAACAACAAACATAATACTTCCATTTTTATAAAAGTTGTCAAGATATTTTGTCATTTCTTTTTAGAAAAGTAACACAAACACATGGATTCTTAAACTTGAACAATATTCATAAGAATAAAAGAAATGAAACAAGAGATGACCAAGAAATACTTACAAGAATGAAGAAACAAGTAGAGAATCACAAGATCTATACCCAAAATCACTAAATCTTTAAAACACACTTAGAAAAATAGAAATCCTAATTTTATAATCTAACCAATACTTGGATCTACCTTAAAAACCCTTGGAAATGAATTTAAAATACTTAGATCTTGAAAAGAATCAAAGAAAATGAAAACCCTAGAAAGGGTGGTTTGGCCATGGGTTTTAAGAGAATAGGGAGAATAAAAGAGAAAAAGAAGGCTAAAAATACAAGTGTGTGTGTTATGAATGAAATAATGGAAGCAACAAAATTTATATAACACAAGTTTACTTCACACACTAAAAGTGTGTGTGTGTGTCATGGACAAGAGACAAGGAGGGGGAGGGGGACTAATTTGATCCTCCAATCAAATTCAAGTTGGCACAAAACATGTGATTAGGAATTACTTCGAGAAAATCTCGAATGATTGGTACGTCTTCAAGTCGCTTCCCTTTGAATTGTCTTCGGCCTCCTTTATGGTAATATGTGCCAAAAAGACATGGAATCCTTTTAGCAAGTACCTTTAGGTTTTGGTACACGAGATGATGTTTAATCGGGACCCGTGTTCGTTGTCGCTTCCGTCACTACGAACAATTAATGTTTCATTTCCCCATGGAATACGAACGATCTTCTCGGCATAAGCTATCATGGCATGATATTTTGACAACCAATCCATACCAATTATGACGTTGAAACTACCAAGTTATATGGGCATTAGGTTGATGTTGAATGGATGACTTAGTAAATTCTCTAATGGCGAGTAAATTTGATAGCGAATTGTCCTAGGTCGACTAGTGATGTGTCTCGGCTTTTCGGCTTAGGATTTGATATAAGATGATGTCAACTTTATAGTAAGATGGAGTAAAGGTCTGCTTAGTTGCTATGGTTACTAATTCGATCTCCCAAAATAAACGCGTTTTACGAATACGCACACAAGACTTTGTTTTTTTGTTTTTTTTTTCAAGGATGTAAGTAAAAATGGATTTAAAAGAAAAATGACAAATGTTCCTGGTGACTACTCTTCAGCATGGCCATAGTCTTCTGAAATTATATAAAATAGGTGATCAGGCTATGTATATTTGAGGGCTAACGATGCGATGCTCATTTTCGTCAAAATTGTGTTATGTATAAAGAAGTATCAAAGAGTTTTATAAGATGACAAAATGATTCACAAGGTGGATGTAAGGTTGTTGATAGGATGACAATAAAATGGTTTGCGAGAAATTGTTGATGGTTTCAAGACGATTAGCTAAATGACTTATGAGTTGATAATAAAATAATTTATGTGATGAGAAATGGTTTCATAAGGTAGAACAAGATACTTATATGTGGTCGTAACGTATTTTTAAGATGATTGCAAAATAGTATATAAGATGTCAAGAAGGTAATTTATAAGGTATTTGTGAAATGATTGAGAATAGTTTATAAAATGTTAGTTTATTGAACGATTGGTAAGATAATTTGTCAACGATAGTAAGATGGTTTATAAAATGATAGTTTATCAATCGATAGTAAGGTAGTTTGTTAATGACATCGACTTTGTTTATGAGACAATACTAAAATTGTTCATGAGGTGGTATCAAAATAAACTTCGAAGGAATCACGTGTCAGTTCATAATGTAATAGTAAGGAGTATATGTTGTGATAACCAATTGTTTACGAATCTATAACAAAATAGTTTTAAAAAATTGCCCATGAAACAGTTTATGAGAGACAACGAAATAGTTTATTGTGTGACAGTGATACGTTTCATAAAATCATAATGTTTTAGTAAGCGGTTTGCATGGATAATAGAGAGTTGAAATAAAATTGACGAAGTTTTCATAATACCATAATTTGATAGATAATTGGGTTCATTGTTTCTTCCCACCAAAAGACTACATGTTTTCTTAATACTAAAAATCTCCAATACAAGCTAGTACATAAATCATGAAGCAAGATATCTATGAGTGCCGTCCGAGCTGACTGGTCACGAGCTCCTTGAGTTTCCTAAAGTCCTCTCGGTCCTGACGCTGGGACTCTTGAACCGCATCTAACTGCTGCTCATATTACACAAGCCCCCCCCCCATGTCTCTCACGGTTACGAGTAATCTTCTCGATTGCCTCTGCTTGTCTTTAATCCTGCACCGCAATGAAGCATTTTCTTGCTCAGCAATGTCTTGCCCTAAATCTCAGAAGCCATCAGCTCCTCCTGTATGGGAACTCCTATAAAAGGCTCTGTATGCCTCATATAGCCTTCCCCGTGTTTGGGCTTGTGTCCTCATAATGGCCGCTGCAGGAAAAGCAACTGTAGCGACGGGCTCTGGATGAATGACATCTACCCGGATATCGATCGGGTCCCCAAGATTCTCCTTAGCAGAGACGGGAATAATGGATGCAGCCATAACCTGCACAAGCAAAAGTTTATATAAATCGTCTTTATATGAAACCATGCAGGATGCGTGCACTATGAACGGTACACATGATGTACAATGATGCATGGTGAATGAATATGCGCACAGGGCAGTGATATGTAATTTTAAAGATGCATAAAAGTAAACTAGTATGAAAACCATATAGTTTATTTTCTAAAAATATTTGCACAAACACAACAAGATATGTAAAAGATGATCAAGAGTTAGATATAAAATAAAGAAATGAAAGTGATGACAAAAGTGTTAGGATTATGAAAATCCATGTAAAAGACTCGGTCACCCCGTGTTATATCTAGCATAGGTTAGCTCATATTCTTAGTTTTAATCGTTTAGTTACCGTGACTTATGGTGTTGGGTCGGGTCTTTACCCACTTGTTTAGCCACTCATGCCCATTTAGGGGCACCAAGCCTCTTGTATAAATACCCTTCCTGCCCATGGGAAGGGGTTAGCATATTCATTTTTGTTAGCCCACTCCATAACCCACTAAGGGCACCAAGACACAAGCATTTAAGCCCCCTCTCAGCCCTTGAGAGGGGTTGGTTGTTCATTTTGATTAATAACACACATAAAGCATTTTCTCTCACTAGAAACTTACTTTCTCTCTCTAGATAAATCGGCCAACCCTCATCTCTCTAGTGTGTTGTGATAAACCAATATACTACAATTGGTATCATAGTACATGAGATGATTACATAGATTGTGTGTGCGTTTCTCTAGGAAGATTAGATCAAAAATTTGGTTCTTGAAGGTTTTTGGTTTTTTCATAGACTTTCTTTGATTCTCACATTTGTGGAGTTAAAGTTAGTGTTTTTAGTGTAGCTTTAACCTTCTAGTACCAAGGTATGCAAGAAAATCCAAGCTCAAACGTTCAAAAGGGTGATTTTTGGTGATTTGAAGATTTTATGCTCTTTGCGTTTTATCTCACTGGAAGAATTTCTTAATTGATTTTTGTCTCTATGGTGAATAGTACACTGCGTTTTGTCAGTGAATAGTATATTGCGGGTTGTCTTCTAGTTACGTACAATAGTTGCGTTTTGAGTTTGTAGATTGTGTTTTGTGTCTTGCGGTTTGTCTCAAGTTGAAGACCCTTTTGCGTTTTGACTAGGAGAAACTCTGCCCAAGTATACCCTTGATTGCGTTTTGTCTCAAGGGGTGATTGCGTTTAGTCTAAGACACCTCTCTGCGTTTTGTCTACTACTCACTGCGTTTTGTGTCCTGCGTTTTGTCTAAAGTTGAAGACCCCTATTGCGTTTTGGTGGAAAGAATCTCTGGCAAAAAAATTTCTATATTGCGTTTTGTCTATGACTATTGACTGCGTTTGTTCGTGGACTATCATTGCGTTTTGTCCCCTTAGTTCCACTGAGTGTGTATTACATTTCGTAAACTTAATTAAACCAAACCAAATCACAAACAAACAACACATCACTTACATCAACAAATAATCATCACTTTTAACACACAATCATTAATCATTGTACCGATTCAAAGTTTATCATAACACAAACAATATATCATGTCTAGTAATTCAGATGATATTCAAGCAGCCGGTTCTGATACCCGCCCTCCTATGCTCGATAGGACTGATTACGAATCATGGTCACAACGAATCTGATTGTACTATAGAGGAAAGGAGAATGGTTTGCTCATTCTTCAGTCTATTGATCAAGGGCCATTTGAGATGGGAACCACAAGGAGTACACTTGGAACTACCCCTGAGGGAGGTGTTCTTCTTGGACCAGAAAGGCCTCGTACTTATGATGACCTCAGTGACACGAAGAAAAAATGATACGATACAGATGTCCGTGCAACCAACCTTGTGCTTCAAGGCTTACCCAAAGACATCTACAAGCTCATCAATCACAACATTGAAGCAAAAGTAATTTGGGACAACGTCAAAATGCTTCTCGCAGGTTCTGAACTCACCAAAGAAGACAGAGAGTCTCAGTTGTACAATGAATTTGAGCGGTTCAAGATGCTCCCTGGTGAAAACATCAATGAGTACTATGTTCAATTTCATAAACTGGTCAATGACATGAGGAATATCAAAATGACAATGCCTAACATTCAGCTGAACTCTAAGTTTGGGAACAACATGTCACCTAAATAGGATAAGTTTGTGACAGCTGTTAAACTCAACAAAGGCCTGAAAAAGACAAATCATGAACAGCTGTACGCATACTTAAAACAACATGATAAGCATGCTGCACAAGATCAACTGATTATTGAAAGAATCCCTCCTGCTACAAATGATAAACTTGCATTTGTGTCAATGGTCCAACCTCATGCCCAATCATCACATGTCCAGTCTCATCAATATCCCTCCTCATCAACAAACCCTCAATCACCACAATATCCACAATTCCCTAAAACATCACAAATTAACTCCGGATACACTCAAACTGATGAAATACTTGACAACCTAACCAAACAAATGGCGCTCCTGGCCCAATCCTTCAGAGCAACGCTTCCTCAGACCAACAATCAACTTCAAACCTCATCTAACACCCGGAATCAAGCAACTATTCAAGATGGTCAGGTTGTAGTTCAGAATGTTCCAGGGCGACTGTAACACCCCCAAAAATGGGTCGCAGCGGAAATGTGTCAGGGGGGCGTTACTTCATAATACAACAGCTCAAGACACAAGAGAACGACCTCTAAATATGTCGTTTGAAAAGTAATCTCGTTGTTTTTCTTGAAATTGATATAAACAAATTGTCCTATTAATTAGCATCACAATGACAAGCTTAAAAGTAATACAACAAGATTGATCATTTGTAAGTAAGAAGAAATCCATGAATGAAATCGTGTCAAATTTAGACCCAATGCACATCAAGTAAACCTGCATCTAATCACCTAGAAAACATGCTTAAAAAAGGTGTCAACATTAAAGTTGGTGATTCATGAGATTGTAAGAGAATAAATGTAAATGTATGGAATCCAAAGATTTATAAGTATAGTATGATTACTTCCCAATCCTTATAATAATAGCCCAAAAATGTAAGAGTAATGTAGAACCAAAAGAGTTTATGTTCATTGCTTCGCCGCAATAAATGAAAATTGTTCAAAATTATTGTAATGTCAATAAATTGTAAGGACAGTGAAATCGTTGATTTTTCCAAAACGTATGGTCTACTATAACAGATACAGCACCACATAAATAATATCTACTGTTGCGCTAAGCTCATGACACTGAAGCTCGACATCTATGTAAGCAATTTAATGCAAATAAAGGCCAGTGTAGATGTTCAAACCCGTAAACATCCAAATTGCTCTAACATGTATGCATTCGTGTTTCAGTACTGTCGAAACTAGTGAGAGCTACTCAACCGAACATGGAAGGTCCAATCCCAAATAGATCTATTTATACACCGCGCTTAATACCTCAACCGGTATCCCAGTCAAGAATTTAACAGTTCAGATAATGGGCAATATAGTGGGCTTATTGTTTACTTAGGCACATGTAACAGGAGATATAACCGAAAACACTTGTGTCCAATAAAATAACCATTGTATTCGTAAATAGCTTGAGTACTATAAGGTCCATAAGTAAAAAAGAGTGTGATATAAAATCAAGTAATTGAGTTGTAATAGTTATGTAAACAATTTCGTAAAACGTGTAAGCAAAATGAGTAATGTGACAAAGTATGCAACCAAGTTTGTAATCAACCCTTTAATTGTGTATGTAATTAGATACAAAATCAAGTAATGTAAACCAAGTGTGTAGAATATTATGTAAAAGAATATGAAATAACATGTAAAATAAGATTGTATTAGAGCATGTATTCTCCTCGAGATTTGTAAAGTAAATGTAAAACAAGTGAAAGAGGGGCTATAAACTCACAGTAAGTGAATGATTGATTATCTAAATCAGATAAGTGAATCGTCTCGGCAATCCGAATGCAACCTAAATATATTTAGTAGGATCGTATGATATAAATTATTTTATATGAATAAAACATCAACATGTTATATGTTACACCACTCACCTAAAAGTTTGATTAAGTCCTTTAAAAAGGTTTGAAATAACCATTAAATCGTACTTTGTAATTAAAAGTATATGTACTCGTACCCGTAAAGAAAGTATTATTTCTCATTTACTAATGTATCATTTGTAAAAAATATATGATCTAATATTTTTATTGATTACATAATGATATTACATTATTAATTTAATTGTTTTATAAAAATAATGTATAAAAGTAAAAATAGTGCGCGCGATTTTAAAACCCCATATCTTTATCGTTTTGACTCCATTTTATACGTTTCTTATGTTCACGGCTTCGTATTAAGAAAATTTATCAAAATATCATATTTATAAAAATTAAACCTCTGATGAACAGTAACTTTTACTGTTCATCACAGTTTATAAAAACTGTTTTTATAAGATTAATTATACGTAACTTGTTTAAAGCATAACTTGTTCATTTTAATTCCTTTTCTTGAGTTTCTTACGCCATTGGATTCGTCATGAAATGTACTATGTTTATAAAATATTGATTTTTATAGATCAGATCTGAGACAGGAAGTTCTTATATAAAATAACTTTTAAAAAATCACTTTTATACGATTAATTAACGTAAACTCGTAAATGTCATATCTTCTTCGTTATAAATCCGTTTTTCGAGTTCTTTACATGCTTAAGATCCTTGTGAAGAGTACTAATTTAATAAAACATAAAATGTATGGGTTTAATGTCGAATCCAAACAGTAGGTATTAAAAGTTAATTAGGGTTTATGATTAATAAAACTAGTTTTATAATTACTTTCACTTAGTAACTTTGCACCATTATTTTACCAAGTATTATACCATATATCTTACATATATTAAGTCCTTTAAAAGTCCATAACCCTTGACCAAATAAAATCCATGTCCTTGTGATCTTTTGATACATAAGTTTGTAAATAAACCTTCAACACCATTTAATTTGTAAATCATTCATATAATTTATTTAACACTTTTACTAAGCATGTCCCTTTATTTCAAGTATTATTTCACCCCATACAACAATAAATTCGAATCAAAAAGCTTTAAAATACTTCATGTGTCACAAAAATGAATCTAGTGGTTCTTAAACATATATAACAAGCATGTACACATAAGAAATGAATGATGAGTATTGAATACTTTAAATAGACCTATAAGAAGAATGATTATGTTGATTGAACACAAGCTATAACCCCAAACCAAGCTTCCAAATCAAACCTAATCAAGAAAAACCCTAATTATATTTTCCTTGATATAATGCCTTGTTAAACCCGAATCCAAGCTTGTAATAACCTTGAGTAACCTTAGTTGATCTTAGAATGAACAATAGAATGCTTGGAATACTTGTAGAATGAATTTTAATGGGAACCCTAGGCACAAGATTTTGAGCCGTAGGTATGGTTGAGTATAGAGAGAGTTTGCTTGCTATTTTGCTAGTGAATGAATGTGTGAGAGTTAAATGGACATAGGACTTTCTAGTTATAACAAGATGGTATCAAAAAAACCTAAGATTAAACCATGGAATGTGTAGTGGTTTAAGTACAAGGTTGTAAGAACCCTTCTCCTCCTCCCTAGGCAAAACTCCACGGCCAACAATGTCTTTTTGTACCTTGACAACTAATTTTATGGAAAATAGGGGTTTGGAGTACAAGTTGAAGAGTTCTTAAGTTATAAAGTTAAAGTTTTAATTGATTTATGGATTTGTTTAATACTTAAAACAACATGAGAAGCATACTGCACAAAATCGACTGATTATTGAAATAATCACTCTAACCACTAATGATCAACTTGCACTTGTCTCAACTGTTCAACCCTATGCCTAATCGTCACATATACAGTCTCATCAATATCCATCGTCATCAGCAGCCCCTCAATCACCACATATTCAATCACTTCAGCATCTACAATTCCCTGAAACATCACAACTTGATTCCGGACAAACCCAAACTGATGAAATACTTGACAACCTCTCCAAACAAATGGCACTCCTTGCCCAATCCTTCAGAGCAACACTCCCTCAGACAAACAATCAACTTCAAACCTTGTCTAACACCCGCAATCAAGCAATAGTTCAGGATGGAAGGATCCTGGTACAAAATGTTCAAGGGCGACAAAATCAGAATCAGAATCAGAGGTATTTTGCTCAGGGGAATGGTGCAGCAGGCAATGGGGGAGCACAAAATAGAGCTCGGAATGCCAATGCTGGTCAAGGAAAACCGATCAAGTGTTATAATTGTAATAGGATTGGGCATATTGCACAAAACTGTACTCAGCCAAAGCGTCCACATAGTTCTGATTATTTCAAGGACAAGATGCTGCTGATGCAATCCTAAGAGAACGATGCATTGCTGGATGAAGAAAAACTACTATTTCTGATTGGTGAACAAGCTAACACCTTTGATGCAGATGTGGATAATCAACCAGTTCCAGACTTATCTCTGAATGAAGACTACATTTTCCAAGTAGATGAATGTGACGCGTTCGATTAAGATATTGATGATGAACCAACTGCTCAGTCCATATTCATGGCAAATTTGTTCTCAGCTAGGCCAGCAAATCTATAAGCTGGCACATCTAATGCTTCATCCTTATCTAAGGTACATATACCAGAAAATGTTATTGATCTTAGGGTTACTAATCAGGACGATCAAGAGATTCATAATGAAGTACTACAGGCTAGTGCTATTGACTCAACTAGTGTTGATATGGGTAATAGTAATGTTATTCCATATGAACAATATTTGATGTTCAATACTACTTCTGCTGTACCAAGTTGTGCATCTGCTGATCTAAATGATGCATGTGTGTTATCTGATAATGATGTGTATGTTCCTCATGACCCTTTAGCCACTGAACTTAAGATATATAAGGAACAGGTTGCTATTTATGAACAACGTGCTAAGTTTGAACCGACTGAACATGAACAGCGAATGGATGATCAAATGCGTATGATTATTCAAAATCGTAATGAAACAGAAGAAAATCTTAAAAAGGAATTTCATTATGTCAAGTTATGACTTAATTCAACTTTGAAAAACAACAAAATAATTGAAGAAACGGTAACTGAGTTGAAACAAGAGTTTAAACAGAAAGAAACCAAATTCCTAACTGATTTTTCCAATCTGAAACACCTAAACGATAAGCTTGAGAATAAGTTACACACACAAGATCAACCCATTCAAACTATCCATATGATGCTAAGTCCTATAAAGGTGTATTGCCAAAAGACTAAAAGAGCAATAGGTGCCCATAACCCTTTTTACCTCAAACAGGCCAAAAAGGCCCAACCGACACTATATGATGGTGAAGAACTTCTTAAGCCAACTCATGTACCTGTAATTGTTCCATCGTTTATGGAAGACCTAGAGTTAGCCGAGACTACCAGAAATTAAATGCATGTGAAAATGAATGACTCTGACTGTGTAGAAAAGAGGGTTAACATTACACCTTTGAATTACGTAAAAGAAAATTTTATAGCCACATTCACCCCTCAGACTTAACTGACACCTAAACAAGTATTTTGGTCCCTAGATATGGAACAACAAAAGGCCGAAAAGCTTAAGGCAAGTGCCTCACCCATGCATGTTCTACCACCTGCGACTGTGTATCCTCCCAATACACCTGTCCATCTGGTCCCTCGAATGCTTCCAACAACAAGTCAAGTAAATATTGGTCTGTATGTAATTACTCAACTATTTTGGGATTTTGAGAAAACTTGTACAAAGCGTATCACGCCAACGAGCATAACTGAAGGGGAAACGGGTTTTGAACAAACAAAACGGTGTTACTTAACCGAGGTTATTCCATTTTTCAATCTACTCAAAGAACATTTTTTCGGAGTTCAAAAATCTCTAGTCACCGAGGTTAGGGCAATGAAAGCCGTTTTTGAAAATTTGGAAGCCGAGGTGGACCAGAATGAGTTAGACCTAAAGAGGGTGAGATTGAACGGAAAAACCTTCTCATCACTAATGAGACTTTGATTGCTAATAGTATTGCCCAGGATGTGTTCTATACTGTTACTAATTCTGCTTTAACTGCATCTCGATTTCATGACTTATCTATTGCTTATAATGTTGCCTTAACCCGTGCTGCTGACCTTGAAGCTGAAAATTCCGGTGTACTTGAAAAAATTAAACAGGATGATCATGATACCATGATCAAAGATTTTTCAAAATTAGAGGTTGCTCACCTTAATTTACAATTAAAGCATCAACATCTTAAAAAAAATATTGAAAACTTCAAATCCAAGTCATCTAAGGATGTTCCTGAATTTGATACATTTTTTGAACTCAGTATGCGGGATGATCAGATTCAAAGTCACAAAAACACTATTCGTAAGCTGAAAGCTCAAATCTCTGAACTGAAAGATAACAAGAGTGACGAGCTTAGCACCATTGATTCTAAGTCTCTAGATTCTCAAAACTCACATTTAAAAGAAACTGTCACAGCTTTGCAAGAGAGACTAGAAAATTTTAAGGCTGAAAATGAAAAGGTTAAACGACATTATCAAGAGTTATTTGACTCTATTAAGATAACCTTTGCTAAAACCCTTGAAAAGACAAGTTTGTTACAAAATGAAATTGAGAATCTAAAGACCCAACTCAATGAGAAAATGCAATGCGTCACTAGCGATGTTAAATCACCCAAGGTCTTTGCTTTTGAAAATTATGCAATTGATGTTGAACCAATTCCTCCATGACAAAGAAACAATAGGGAGGTTCATCACGGTTATCTCAACAGCCTTAAGGATAACTTAGATACACGCCGTAAGATAGTTGAAGAGGCTAGAAGTGAACTACCTTCGGATAATAATCTAGATTATGCCTATGTTTACACTAAACGGTCTCAAGAACTATTAGCAAATGTGAGTGCCTCATGCCCAAAAATGTTTAACAAATGAGATAAGTTTATTGCTACTAAATATGTTCCTAGGAGAAAGCATGTAACCTTTGCTGACCTATTGGAAACCTCAGGAACCAACACACCAAACCTTGTCAAGCAACAATCAGTTTCACAGACTAATGTTTCTACTATTCCTTCTACAGGAGTAAGCACAACCACTACAGCTAGGAGGTTACAGCCTAAGAGCAACACAACACATGATAAGACCTTTCCAGCTAAAAGTGTGCCCAAGAAGAAAGTAGAAAAACATCCTAGGAAAAATAAGTCTAAATTGAGCAAAACGAATCGTGTTGATTCAAGTACTAGCGTTAGGCGTACTGTAATTAATACGAATTCTAATTCACTCTGCAAGACGTGTAATGAATGCCTTATTTCTTCTAATCATATTAAGTGTGTTGAACATTTCTTGAAGTTTTACAACAAATTTAGAGAGTAAAACAAGTTAAACAAACATGGCAACCCACAGGAAAAATATTTACCATAGTAGGACACTATTAGAAGCCCACTGGTAGAACGCTCCCTTTAGGTGCACAGTGCCTTTTAACTAGGAAAACTACACCTAAAATTATGCCTGTAAAAATATAGAAGCCTACTGGTAGACTAATCACACTAAGGGGATAATGCCCTTTAACTAGGCCTACTACACTTACTAGTGATGACGTTCTTCTAGATGCACAGGCACACCCTACTCCCGTGGAATATAATATTGTTTGTTCTAACCAACAGGAACCCAACTTCCATTGGGGATCCAATGTATCAATCTCTCCATTTCCGTTTGTGTTCAAATGCAGGTCGTACAGATCGTCCTTTGGTATTTGGACTCAGGCTGCTCTAAACATATGATTGGCGATCACTCACGGCTCAGGAATTTCATGAAAAAGTTTATCGGGACTGTTAGATTCGGCAACGATCATTTTGGTGCAATTATGGGTTATGGTGATTATGTAATTGATGACAACGTGATCTGCAAGGTATATGATGTAAAAGAACTTGGACACAACCTCTTCTCTGTCGGTCAATTTTGTGACTCTGATCTTGAAGTTGCCTTTAGAAAGCACACATGTTTCATCAGAGACTTAGATGGTGTTGACCTTATTAAAGGCAATTGAGGCACGAATTTATACACCATCTCTGTTGAAGAAATGATGAGGTCCTCTCCCATTTGCTTACTGTCTAAAGCCTCAAAGAACAAATCCTGGTTGTGGTATCATCGTCTAAATCATTTAAACTTTGGTACCTTAAATGATCTTGCTCGCAAAGACCTTGTTAGAGGCTTACCACGATTGAAGTTTGAAAAAGATCATTTGTGCTCCGCATGCCAACTTGGAAAAAGCAAGAAAGCTACCCACAAACCCAAAATAATTAACATCATTATGGAAGTTTTACACGCCCTTCACATGGATTTATGCGATCCGCCGAGAGTGCAGAGTATTAATGGGAAGAAATACATTCTAGTCATAGTCGATGACTACTCTCGGTTCACATGGGTGAAGTTTTTGAGATCCAACGACGAGACTCCTGCTTTCGTAATCAACCTATTAAAACAACTTCAAGTTGGTCTCAACAAAACCGCACTCTTATTGAAGCTGCTCGGACTTAACTGATTACTATGAAAGCATCGGCATCACCCACGAAAAGACTGTTCTGAGAACTCCTCAGTAGAATGAAGTTGTCGAATGACAGAACCGCACTCTTATTGAAGCTGCTCGGACTATGCTGATATTCTCCAAGGCACCGTTGTTTCTTTGGGCGAAAGCTGTGGCTACTGCCTGTTACACCCAAAACCGATCCCTTATACATACTCTTTACAATAAAACCCCATATGAACTTATGCATGACAAGAAACTGGATCTTTCATTCTTCGTATCTTTGGGTCTCTTTGCTACCCAACAAATGACAGTGAAGATCTTGGTAAACTGAAAGCTAAAGCAGACATTGGGTTCTTTGTCGGATACGCACCAAACAGAAAGGGGTATCGAATCTACAACAAACGCACCTGACAAATCATGGAAACTATTCATGTTACATTCGATGAGTTGACTGAGCAAACGGCTCCTCTACACTCTAGTTCAGGACCCGTTCCTAACCTTTTGACGACTGGACCTATAAGTTCAGGACTCATACCTAATTCTGCTCCTGCTATACCGTATGTACCTCCCACCAATAAAGATTTAGATTTGTTGTTTCAACTGATGTTTGATGAATATTTTGAGACTCTAACGGGTGATCATCAAAGGCCTCCTATCCCTGCAGCTCAAGCCCCGGCCATTCCAACCGATCCATCAATATCTATCTCTTTTGATCACGATGCACCATTAGGCAGTCATTCACCATCATCCTCGGATCATCAATCATCTTCGGTACATCACGGTGTTGCAGCTGAGCACTCTTTTGAAGTAAATCTGTTTGCTGCAACTAATCACGAACCATTTGTTAATGTGTTCGCTCTAGACTCGAACTCTGAAGCATCATCTTCTGGGATAATCACGATTACTGAACCCAACCAATCCACTCAACCTCAAGAACATCTCCGAAAATGGACTGACTCTCATCCTCTTGATAATATTATTAGGAACTCTTCTCGACCAGTATCCACTCAGAAACAGCTTGCTACAGATGCTTTGTGGTGCCTCTATAATTCGGTACTATCCAAAGTCAAACCAAAAAACATCAAATCTACTGTTACTAAAAACTGCTAGTTTCAAGCCCTATAAGATGAAATCCATGAATTTGATTGACTGGACGTATGGGAATTGATGCCACCCTTGAACTGTGCCATGATTATTGCTCTTAAGTGGATTTATAAGGTGAAACTTGACGAGTATGGCGATGTGTTGAAAAACAAGGCACGTCTTGTAGCTAAAGGGTATCGTCAAAACGAAGGTCTTGATTTTGAAGAATCCTTCGCACCGGTCACCAGACTTGAAGCCATCCGAATATTTCTTGCCAACGCCAAAAACATGACAGTTTATCAAATGGATGTGAAAACTGCATTCTTAAATGGCAAGCTTAAAGAAGAAGTCTATGTTAGTCAACCTGAAGGCTTCATTGACCCAGATCGTCCACATCATGTCTACCGTTTGAAGAAAGCTCTTTACGGACTAAAACAAGCACCCCAGGCGTGGTATGACACGTTGTCGAAGTTTCTTCTAGCACAAGGATTCTCCAAGGGTGTAGTCGATCCAACCTTGTTTATTCGGAAAACAGGCAAACACACTCTTCATGTTTAAATATATGTTGATGATATCATATTTGCCTCGACCGACCCCAAAGATTGTGATCGTTTTTCTAATAAAATGAGCTCTAAATTTCAAATGTCAATGATGGGTAAAATATCCTTTTTCTTAGGCTTACAAATTTCTCAGAATCCTAGAGGCATTTTTATAAATCAATATAAATACGCTAATGAGATTTTAAAGAAATTTGATGTTCATAAAAGTGACCCTATTGACACACCCATGGTGGAGCGAACAAAACTGGATGAGGACCTCTCAGGGATCCCTGTTTGGACCTGACCCAATACGCAGTAAGATTGATCCTTGATGTATCTCATGCAGTAGACATCAGACCTTGTTCTATTGGCTGATGTGCATGTGTGCTAGATATCAATATAAAGCCCACAAAAAGTACCTTGAAGCATTAAATATGGGTCTTTTGGTATCTCTAAGGAACCATAAATATGGGTCTTTGGTAACCGAAAGACACCGCCATGGCAATAACAGCATATGTAGACACAGATCATGCAGCTTGTCAAGACACTCGAAGAAGCACATCTGGTAGTGCTCAGTTCCTTGGTGATAAGTTAGTAAGCTGGTCATCAAAGAAGCAAACTACGCCACTCCATCTTGTCTACATGGGCTGAATTTATCGCGATGTCCTGTTTGGCTGTGCCCAAATTCTAATGGATTGGCGTTCCTCAACTATCGGATTATGGCTTTGCATACAATCATATCCTTCTATATTGTGACAACAAGAGTGCCATTACTCTATGCTGCAACAACATCCAGCACTCCAGGTCTAAACACATCGACATCCGACATCATTTCATCAGAGAACAAGTGGAGAAGGGAGTGGTTGAGTTGTATTTCGTAAGTACAGGGTATCAACTGGCGGATATATTCACTAAGACACTGCCCAGAGAACGATTCAAATTCATTTTCTCGCGGCTTGGCATGAAGAGTACGAATCCAGAGACACTCAAACGTCTTCAGGATGAGGATGATACAGAAGAGTAACGAATTTGCTTCAAGTATCCTATGTAAATAGGTACATATTCAAAATCAAAAAGAAAATACAAAAATATAAAACCTACAAAAATCCATAAAAATTAGAAAATAGAAAATTCCAAAAATAGCTTTTCAAGACATGTCTTTCTCTTATCGATAACATTTACAGTCCTAGAAATGTCATTTAATAATGACACGGATCTTTAAATGAAGCTCGAACGTAAGTTTAAACTTTCAAAACATGTCTTAATGGCTTGCAGTTATTTTAGACTGCAACCTGCATTTCAAAATGAGGAAAGCATGTCGCTAAAAAGACAGTTGTTCCTAACAACAGGTGATTAAGTTCTCCCAGGCATGGATTACTTTATATCCGTGCACCATCGATTTGATGTACGCTTCAGTGCATTATTTCTTGATCCAGAAGAGAAGTCTTCTTTTTATCCAAATGATTTTCCGTCTATGATTCTTCAGAAAATTGTTTGGATTTCACATGGTGGTTCAATGTTGTTTTTGAAAATCAATCGGACTTGTGTTTTCATAAATTTAACACTCAATCAACGACTACAACTCTTTAAATAGAAAATGGGTCATTGATTGAGGGGGAGAGTAGTTTTCAAATTTATGACATCCAACGGGCATATTAATTTTTTAAATAAATAATTAAGATAGGTTCTATATCTAATGGGGTTTTGGATTGAGGGGGAGTTAAACTTGTTTGAACTCAAAGGGCTAAATGTGTCAATTGCTTTCAAGTACAGGGTATTATATGTTATTTGTTACTTGTTTCTATGTCTCACAAAATGTGAAGGACCTTTGTGCCAATTATATATCTCAATTTACCCCTTAGTAACACATTTGTCTTAAATTGTATAGTAGGTAGAAAGAGGGGGACTGAAAATGTCATTAACTGAAAGTTACAATATGTTATAAAAGGCCAATTTCGTTTTGTCTCGGTCAAACCTACCTAACTCAGTCAAACACTTTCCATATTTATCTCTCAAACTCAAAACTCAACCGTCTTTGTGTTTTGCCCGATTTGTGCCATCGTGTGTCATTTCTTGCTTAGGTAATGCTTACTTATAGTTTTGCTAGCATTCATATATGAGTTATCTATACCACCTTGGCCTGAATCTCATTAACTTGCATTTTCTAAGGGTTTTCGAGTGAAATATTCATCTAAATCTAGGTGCTTTGTAGATGTCCTAATTGTTTCCTTAACCTCTAGATTATTGTCCTTGTGATTTTCGCTTATAGGTTGGCTTTTTAGTCAAAATTGTGTCCATATGATGTTTGTTGTGATCGGCCGATGTTGATAAATTATTCAGTGAGTAGCATTGAGTGTTTATCATTATCTAGTTCCACCTAGGATACAATAAGTTAAAAGTTAGAATCTGCCCTTTTGAAATATTCGTGGTTGCATTTTGGTTAAAAGTTCTTGGTTGCGTTTTGATTTGGTGTTATTGATTGTGTTTTTCCTAAATGTTCTTGATTGCGTTTTGTATTATGTTCTTGGTTGCGTTTTGTATCATGTTCTTGGTTACGTTTTGTATAATGTGTCGGGTTGTGTTTTAGCGGTTTAACATGTTGTTGCATTTTGCCCAATACATACTGTTGCGTTTTGCTTGATACATTCCTTTGCGTCTTGTCTATAACATGCCCTTGCGTTTTGGTTGTAATACTGTGCATCGCAGGACAAAACGCAATTAATTGCGTTTTGTGATTGAAGACCCTTATTTATATAAATGAAGGACCTACCTTTTCAAAAAAAAAATCAAAATGTTGCGTTTTGATTAAACTTGAACAAAATATTCTTGCGTTTTGTCCTAACTGCGTTTTGTCTATTGCGACTTGTCTCTGCGTTTTGTCTATTTTCTATATTCTCTGCGTTTTGGGTATTGCGTTTTGTGTTCATTGCGTTTTGCCTATTGAGTTTTGACTATACTAATAAAAATGGTCTTTGCGTTTTGGCTTGTGCATTCTCTGCGTTTTGTGTGATGTGCCTTCCAAGCTGCGACTTGTCATGTCATTGAGTTTTGGTCACTGAGCTTTGTTTTCACTTTCATGAGTTGACATCCGTTGACTTAAGTGTTGTACATCTTAGTTGACAATCACTTTAATATGATTACTGTGTCTCATTAATTCGGACTATGTCTATGACTGTCTAACCCCCGGGCGTGTGCTCTTATCTAACATCGCCTTTTTGTATGTATGTCTTTATTGATGTATGTGTGCAGTTACAATAGCTGATATAAATGTCAATACTCTGGAGGTTTCAGTTGCTGCTGATGCTCCACCTACCCTTTCTGATGAGCAAATCTTGCCTCGTGACAAATGGGTCCCAGTGGGAAAAAGAAACTATTTTCTGGATGTGGAAAGAAATCAAGCCAATCCCATATACAAGATAGCCATGGACATCTTGAAGAACACCAACTTCTTCAGAGCTTTCACCGCCTCCTCCAACATTCCATCCATTTACATCCAGCAATTCTGGGACACCATTAGATTTGACAAAGACAACAAATACAACTGTCAGCTTGATGAACAACGCTTCTATCTCACCAAAGCCACTTTGAGAGATGCACTACAATTACCAACTGACAACGAAAATTTCACACCTCCACCAAATATTAACACTATAATCTCTGTTGTCAATGATCTGGGCTACCCGAATGCAGTCAGAAATATTTCTGGTATCATGACAAATGATATGTACCAGCTGTGGAGGGCAATTGCCACTGTCATCAATCTTTGCCTCATGGGAAAGACCTCAGGATTTGAAAGATCGAGATCTCCTGTGCTACAAATTTTGTGGGGTATTGTTAACAAGGTAAATATTGATTATGCTGAGAGGATATGAGAAGAGTTTACTCAGTGTATTCACTCATTCATAGAGGACAAGATGAATCTGACTATTCATGTAGAGGGAAAGAAGAAAGTTAATCCCCTTGTGATTCCAGGTGTCCGTTTCACTAAGCTGATCATCAATCACCTCCAGAGCAGACATAGGTTTCACAAAAGACCTGGCTCTCCACTCCACATGCCCTATGATGAGTATACTTTGGGATACCTGAAGTTCTCATTCAAGAACACTAAGAGAGTAAGGTTTGGGATGACAATTCCAAATACTCTTATCACTGAGGACATCCGCACTGCTTCCTATTATCCTGAATATGTGGCAAAGGTTGCTAAGTATCAACGGTTTCTCGCTGGGGAAGAAGTCAGTGACGATGATGCACCGCCTCCCAAACCAGCTAAGGGGGCAAAACTGAAAACAACCAAGAAGCCAACCTCAACTCAACAAACCAAACCAAAAACTAAACCTTCAACTACTAAGACCACTAAATCAACTTCATCTCAACCACCCAAACCCAAACCTGCACCTGCTAAGCCTCAAGAGAAGAAAAGAAAGCGGGTTTTGGACGCAACTGAAGCTCAATCTCAAGCTAAACGTTCTAAAGCTGGTAGGGTATCAAAGAAGAGAACGCTTCAGTTGAGAGATGAGTTCATAGATGAAGGGGTTCCTGTGATAGAACCCAGGGTTGATGATGAAGAAGCTATCGTGCAAAAGGTTCTGGAAGAAAGTATAAAGGATGCTTACCCTGCTCATCAGGGACCACTACCTCCTGTAGTGTTCAGGGAACCTGACTTTGGGAAACTTCAACCGCTTCCAGAGGTTTAGGGCAAGGGCAAAGAAAAGGTAGGGGAGGAACAAGCTTCGCAAGTTCTACTCAACCTTCAGACTCCAAAGAAAAAGAACCCTGTTGAACAGTTCATCTTTCAGAGGCGCACTCCTGCCACAGCAGAACCCTCTAGTCTCGTTGAATCTTCGTCACTATATGCAGAACTGGGTCTAACTGACAGTGGGACGGAGTCAGATGAGGAAGTGTCTCCTGAGATGAATGCACAAGGTCAAGAGGAAGGCCAGGGTAGAACAAACCCTGGTGATGCTGGCATGTCTCAGACACCATCAAGTCATGTGGTTCATGCTGGACCAAACCTGGATCACATGGACTTAGGAATCGCTGAAGCCTCATCACAACCTAACACAGAGCAAATGGATGACAAGTTCACTGCTACCGCTTATCCAAAGGTTCAGGAAAACCTTAAACTCCCAACTGAAGGTGAGGTGAGACTTGAGGAACCTGCTAGCTCTACTGGAACCCTGTCCTCTATGAAAAACCTCGACAAGGATCTTAGCTTTACAGATTAGTTCCTTGTAAAGAAGTCACAGGAAGACGAACCAGAAAAGACCAATACTAAAGCGGAGGTCCAATCTATGGTGACGGTTCCCATTCATCAGGATACCTCGTCTGTCCCGTTATTGACCACTCCAGTGATAGATATCACCGACCCTCAATCCGATTCCACAACGGTTCCCGCATCTATGCCTACAACAACAGCAACGGTCACTGAAACAATAACAACAACAACTGTTCCACCACCACCACCTCAACCATAACAAGACGTCTCAACCTCGATCTTAACTCAGACGATTGGTCAGCTGGAACGAAATATAACAGATCTGGTGGAAGCAAATCAAGCCCTGGAGGAAAGGATAGACAAGCAAGGGAACAAGATCCACCAATTTAAGACTCAAGACTTATCTAGATTGATCAGAGAGCAGATAGTGGAATTTATAGACTCGCAAGAGATTGACTGAAAAATTGAAGAATTGGTGAAAGAGGTGGTTACCGCATCAGTTCAGCATGCAATGAGAGCCCCTCTTCGTGCTCGCTTCAAGGATCTCCCTACGTTTGACATGAAGGAGATTCTGCTTCAACGCATGTTGGAGGAGAATTATGACAAGGGACACGAGGATCACAAGATGGCTTTTGAAGCATTATAGAAATCTATCATTCGTGATGAAAGTGAGCAATTTGATGCAGACAAGGCTGATGAGCGAACAAAGAAGAAAAGTAAGCAGGATTCACCGAAAACCCCGCCTGGGTCGCCTCCTCCTCCACCACCGTTGGGTGCATCAGGGGCTTCCGGTCCAACAGGAACCTCTAATTCCGCTCAAGATCCTCCTCCACCACCACCGTCTTCAACAACCAATCGAGGTGATCAGTCTCACAGCTCCGCTGCTCCAGGCTCATCCAAGACAGCTGCCTCAACAACATACATAACCTGGACAACGACCACATCCAGACTCGAGCCCGCTGCTTCATCTGTCCCTGCAGACGTACTTATTCATGAAGAGTCAGACTTTGAAGCTCAGGATATGGGGTTTGACGATGAAGATAGCGGCAGTAGGCACATTCCCAAAGTGAGTTTGAATCAGGAATGGTTTAAACCTCTTTCCGAAGAAAAAAGACCTGCAACGCCTGAACCTGCGTGGTCCATTCCTTCATCAAGTCTACTTGTTCCCAATAACAACTAGGCATCTGCTATAGCCTACAGCTTCGTATCTCCACAGGAGAACTCTCTGCTTTCACAGACCGGTTATATTTGAGTGTTTATT
>BQNB010088682.1:3075-27600 GCA_026074375.1 Tanacetum coccineum | reverse complement strand
AGATTTCCTTTCTTCGTCGTTTTGAAACTTATAACACAACCGAGTGTAAATTGATCTCGCGGAATAGAGCGGTTATCGTCGGTGAAAATTAAATATACCACGTTGATCGAAACGAGTTCACAATCGTGATGGTATATATTATAAGTCCCGAAGTGCACCGTCACTCGAACTCGAAAAATCCAAAATGGTTTAAAACGAGTAGAAAACGTATAGAATTTGTTCCTATTGTTTGAGTAGTTCGGTTCCTATTCATTTTGAGTTGTTCGGTTCCTTATACAGGACCTTGCTTTAAAGAAAATCGACGATATGGTATACTTTGAAAAAGGCGTGTGTTGAACTCGTACGAAGCATTCTGAAGCCTCGTCAGCACACTTTGCTCAAAGAACTTAAATTGGAGAATCATCCCGAGCAACATATTAGGGGAGTTCCTCGTTCTAATTCAATTTCCCATTTTTTATTATTTTATCTATACAACGAGGACGTTGTATAATCTAAGTGGGATGATGGAGAATTAGAACGTCTACTTGTCCTTTCTTTTACAAATAACATGCTAATGTGCTTAAATTATGCCAAATTTAATTTTTTTTCAAGCACAACTTTTGTAAAAATTACTAGTTACATGACCTCGCGCGCTATAACCCTTAATGCCAATTTGTGATAATTAAGCCTATTTCATTTCCAAACGTTTACTAAAAACTCCATAAAAATTTGAGTGTGCCGGTGATGTAGTGGACTCTAGAACTTGGCCTGATATATCACTCGAAACCACAATGATGAGTACTATGGATTTAGATGGAGAAACATTTTTAACTAGTAAATTTCTAAGAATACACCAAAAAGCCTATATGTAACACCCCCAAAATCAGGTAGCAGCGGAATGGTAACAATGGGGTGCTACGTCAAAGTACAACAAACAATATATAAGAAACGACCTTAAACGGACGTTTTAAGATAAGATTTCATTCGATGCCGTAGCAAAATATCAGAGTTCATACATTAGGTCCCATATGTTGTAAAAGTCATAAACATTTCACATACATTTTTAATTAAACAAAAGCTTCATAATACCAAAAGATGACTTAAGTCTTTAAAGATAATAAAAGTTGCATAGAATTTAGATAAACACAGAATCCATCTTCATTGATATCTGCCACGGCTCCTGTCCAATCTTCATACCCTAGGACCTGAAATTACATGCTAAAAGTCAACACAAAGGTTGAGTGAAATCATAGATTTATCGGTAAAAAGGTGGACCACAAGATCGAAGTAATAGTAGACTCTGAAACACATTCAGTAGTCCAAAATGTTTATTATTGCACTAAGCTCATGACCCCGAAGCCTTAACTAGATTTATGCCCTAAACGGAAAATAGGATGCTTGCCAACAACCTAACACCTCTCAATGTTAAATGCACCTGATCAAACTAGTGACTCAAGGAAAGGTGGGGATTGTCAGTCCCGATAGATCTATCCACAACACTCGTGCTTACTATAATAGTAATTAACGGTTCATGATAAATTGGGACATTACGATAATACAGTAACTTAGGCATTAATAATTAGGTAATAATTCTGGATAGCATACACTTTGTAAACACTTAGAAAACACTTTGAAAACACTTGTGTCTAATAGTAAAACAAGCAATGTAATCTAACCCTATAGATTTTGTAAAACAATCAAGTAGAAAATAGTCAAAAGATAGGTATTCAACGCTCTCAAATCAGGTAGTAAGCAAATCAAGCTTTGGTAAAAATAGTCATGTAACGCTTATGTAGTAGAAATCAATGAGTTTACTTAGTTAAACGAGCACGTATTCTCACCCCAAAAATAGTTTATGAAAACCATTAAAAGAGGAAAAGATGGGGCTATAAACTCACCTTGATGTCGCAGAACAATTTACAGATAGGCATCTAATATGCACAACATAAACGAAAGACGAAACGGCTCGATCAAGAAGATGCAGCTTAACTTAATAGTTATATCCCACTACTTTGGGATGACGAATTTGGGGTTTTCCGATCTATAAGTACATCAACACGACACGTTGATAAGGGATTTGGATTTCAAGTTGTAAGAGTTTGGTGGTTGGTTAAATAAAATAAATCCAAAAGCAAACACAAAGTGTGTAATATATTATATTACATATGAAAAAGAAAAAAAAAATCCTTGACTTTGGTTAGGATACATTTTCAATATAATCTAGAGTCTACTTGAGGACAAGTAGAATTCAAGTGGGGGATATTTGATGACATCAAATAACGTCACATTTATACCGAATAAGTTACCCATTTTTATATAATTATTGCAAGAATTTGTACTTAATTGCTTAAAAGTGTTATTTGCAGTAATTGAGGAGTGATTTGTGAAGACATGCTAAAAGGCGCATATTTTGGAGCTAAAACGAAGACATTTGAAGATTACTCATTCTGACCAATACGCCGTATCCAGGAAAAGAGATACGGCGTATCAGCGCCAACTCTTCATAAGAAAACGCGTATAAACAATTCCCAATACAACGTATCCCCTTCTCCTGCCGATATAGTAAACGCAGTATACCATCCAGATACTATTAAGAGATACAAAGAATCTTTATATTTTGGGAATGAATATCATATTGATTATAAACTTTGTGCGCACTCCAAGGGAAACACCCTAATACCCGCATTAGCCTAGCGCCAATACGTTACAAATCCAATGCCTTTTTCTTCAGAGGGCTATAAATAGAAGACTCAAAAATGAGTTTCCAGTGTGCAAAATCATATTCTTCATATCATACACATAAAAGATTATTTTTTGAAGAAAAGAAGAGCAACAAAGGTCAAGCATCGTGTTGATAGAAATAATGCCCAAAAACATTATTAATATTTTTCGATCTCTCTAGGTTTTGATAATCACAAAATGTTAAATATAACAAGTAATTAGTAGTAAATTTTCATTTCAAAAATTTAATCACTTAAAGGTATGAATAAACAAATACTTAATGATCAAAGGATTTTTTTTATTTAACATCACACTTTTTATAAAAATGACACAAATATTTTTATATCTTTTACAAAACATTTTAGATTTAAAAGAAATTTTTTATTCAAATAAATATTTTGAATTCAAAATTTCTACCCAAAACAGCTAGAAATGTTCCAGAAAACAACTCCCCCAGAAAAGACAAAAAAGAGAACGTCAGGCTTGGGCGGCCCCCTTAATTATAACGGGCGACCCCTTTAATTTTAAGGGAACCGGCACCCTAATTAAGGGGACCGGCCACGTGTTTTTTTGTCTCAGCTTGCCTATAAATACTGAACTATTCCCCACTTATTTTTTTATCTTTTGCACACACTTTCTTTATATTCTAAATCAGTTTATACTCTTCTACAAATTCTTTGATCATTTAATCATAAAGCTTTGTCTCCAAGTGATCCAAGCTCAATTCCTCAAGTGCAAGAGAATAATAATCTTATCACAATCAAAAGAAGTGGTAATAGTTTTAAGTTGGTGTTGTTGTGAAGTTGTGTTAGATCCTGTAAATCATTTGTGTATATTGCGAAGGTGTGTATTGTAGTTGTGTAAAATTGTTAGATTGTGGTGATCATTGTAAGTATTGTTAGATCGGAGTGATTTTTGTAAGTAGTGTAGATTGGTGTGATCGTAGTAGTGTATAGGAGAAGTGAAGTTGTGAATCGTAGTGAAGAAGTTGTGGTAGATTGGTTCTAACTAGGATTAGAACTTGACATTTTGCTTAGTGTCGGAAATTAGTGTAAGCTAAGTTGTGTACGGTTTTCTCCGCCTAAAGGGAGCTTGTTGACATAGTAAAAAGAACTCGTGAGTTTGGTGCTCGAGGAGTAGAGTAGGGCTAAAGAGGAGCTTCATTACCGAACCACTATAAATCCTTGTGTTGTGGTTTGATCTTTCTAACTCTTATCTCTTGTCTTTCATATTTACTATCATATTTAACTTACTTCCATTGTTCATATTGTGCACATATTGAGATCACATAAAGTCTAATCTAAGTTTTTACAAACAAACTAAACATTAAATTTAAAAAGAGGTAAACTATTCAACCCTCCTTCTAGTTTTCCACAATTGGTATCAGAAGCTACGTCAAACAAGATTTTTAAAATAAAATGTATTTTAAAACTTGAATCGATCTATGGAATCGGAAAAATATTTAGAAGGGCAACCTATGCAAAGACCACCACTATTTGAAAGTGATGGATTTATTTATTAGAAAAATAGATTCGAAACTTATGTGAAATCAAAGATCTAGATCTTTGGCATGTTATTACCTTTGGTGATTTTCCTCCTATTCAAAATAATTCCAAAACCAAAAAGGATGAAATTGTACCATTTGAAAAACAAAACGATGATCTTAAAAAGAAACTTGCTAAAAATAATAAAGCTAAAATGGTGATTTATAATGCTTTACCACGTAAAGAATATGAAAGAATTTTTATGTGTAAAACCGCAAAAGAAAATTGGGATACTTTATTAATCACTCACCATGGTAATAGTGAAGTCAAAGATAATAAAAAGATCTTCTTGTTCCACAATAAGAACAATTTACGATTTCTGGAAGAGGAATCTGATAGATTATGGCTTTGCTAGAATTAACAACTATTATTACTAGTCTAAAAGCACGTTGATGAAGGTTTTTCATAGCAAGAATTATGATAGGAAATTTCTTAGAGGCAATCTCCTAAATGGCTGCGCAAAAGTTTTACGGCTATTGAATAATCAAAGGGATTATAACATCTCTAACTACTTGATGGATCTTCTTGAAAATTTGAAAAGTTAATTGAAGTAATAATTAAGAAAGATTCCGAAATGGTCACAGGCAAAAGAGAACAAAATAGATCTCTTGCCTTGAAAGCCAAAAAGGAATCAAGTGATGAAGATAGTTTGACTTCCAATAGTGAAGACGAAGAATACGCCATGGCCGTGAGAGACTTCAAGAAATTTTTTAAAAGACGAGGAAGATTCGTAAGACAACCACATGATGAAAGAAAGACATCCCAAAGAAATAAAGACGAGAAAAATGGAAAAAGCGAAAGAAAATATTTTAAATGTGGAGATCCAAATCATCTCATCGGAGAGTGTCTAAAACTATCAAGAAACTATAATCAAAGAGCCTTCGTTGGAGGATTGTGGAGTGATAGCGACGAAGATGAAGAAGAAAAGACTAAAGACGAAAAATGTCTTATGGCTAAAGCTTCTAATGAGGTACTTTTCGGAACCGAATTCTTTAGTGATGACCAAACATCGTTAGATGAAAAAGACTTAGATAGTGAATATAATCGACTATGCAAAATATGCCTAAATATTATGGGTAAAAAATAAATCATTAAAATAAATTAAAAATAGCTTAGAAAATGAAGTACTAGAACTAAAAAATAAACTATCTAAATTAAAAAAAGATAAAGAGGTTAATGAAGAATATAAAATATGTCAAGATCTTAGGCTTGAAAAAGAAAAACTTAAGAAAGACATTTCTAAAATTAATCATTTTTAATAAATAGTAGTTAGCGCAATAAGAAAAATGTTAAACCTTCAAAAACCTTTCTGAGATAAAACCGGTCTAGGATTTAATTTTACCAAAGGATCCACTAGTGAGTCTAAACAAGTGAATTTTGGAAAGTCACAAGAGGTTGAGTCTAAAGAAAAAGAAGTAGAATTAAACTAAAGCCAAAAACCAAAGTTTGTATTTTTAAACAATACCAAAATACCCATTGCAAGCGACGACGAAGTAAATATTTTTATAAACCTTCTTTAAAACCCGGAGTTGGATTTGCTAAGCCTAAAACAAGATCTAAGACTCCTCCTCCAAAAAGAAAGTAATAACTCACAACACCTCGTCTATAAGACAAACCCACAACCTAGAAGAGATCAAGGTAGACAAAATTATCCTAATAATAATCATTCAATGTGAATTATTCACAATAACCAAACTTCTCTTCATGGGGAATATGTCCACCCTACTTGTATTCGAATCAAATGCAACATATGCAAAATATGTTCGGGACTAATAATTCTGGACCCATGAGACATTGGGGACTAAGTGGTTGAGTTGTTACAACATTTTGGTGGAGTTGTTCATGAACATTTCTTGGAATCCGACGAGTGAATACATTCTTAAAATCTTATGACGGATTTACCAAATAATTTCTCCTTCAACACTTGCTCTCTTGAAGATGTTGAAGAAAATACATCGTAGGCAAAGGTATGTCTTCTTTTCAAACTTCTTAAAATTTAGATTATGTGTTAAATGTTAAATGACTATATATTATTTTGCTACATGTAGTATATGCTATAGTAAATAGAATATAATTTAAGCTTGTAGAAATAATGTAGTCACTAGAAATACCATTTGTTGGTTTTCTAGATTTAAGAGATTTTGTTCATTATGAACTCATATCTCACGTAGTTGAATTAGGATTCTCTACGTACCTTCATAAAATGGAAATCTTCTATGTCCACTAGTAGCGAACTCACGTAGATGAAGAAAAGTGAGTTAGTGGGTAATTATTAACATGGAAGTAGGATTAGTTTTACATCTTACGCCGGAAAGGCATGATATCAAAACACTATGGATGAAACAAACTCCCTTCGACTACGACGTCCGCCTCGTCTACACGTCTACAATAAGCTACGTCTATCAAAATCCTCTCAAGCTTTAACTCCATTCTATTATTCTATCGTAATATATTTATCATCTCTTAAATACTCCAAATCGTGACAATTAATTATTTCATCCGAAGTAATCAAAGTATTTTTAATTAACGAAAGATTAATTAAAACGTCAATTTAATTTTGTCAATCGTCTCTAAACCATCTCTCGATCCAAAAATCTTGACAACTTAATTATTTCATTGGAAATTATTTAAGTTTAATTAACTTAACGAAAAGTTAATTAAAAGTGTCAAATATTTTTCTTTTGTCTTCAACTCCATTCTATCGACAACTAGATTATATAAAATAATATTACTAGTAGCTCCTGACGTATTTTGATAATTGTACATTTACAAAACTAGTCAAAATCGAAAAACAAACTTTTTTTCTTCAGATAGGCGGCCCCCTTAAAATTAAAGGGACCGGCCGTGTTAAAGTGGGCGGCCCCCTTAATTTTAAAGGGACCGGCCAATTTAATTTGCCAAACACTCCATTTTTTCTGTAAAACACAACACCAAACACTCATTTTCGTCCATATCTCCTTCCCTGCTACTGTGTGACAAAAACCAACACCCAAAACCACGAAAATTCAAACCGTCAAACACCCATTCGATCAAAATCCGCAAGGGGCAAACACCAACAACAAGATTAACAACCTCTATTGTAAGATTTCTTATACTTTTCTTTTTTTCAATTTCATCCAATTTTGCTCTTAATCAAAATTGGGCATTTTTTTTATTTTTGTATCTTTTATATTTTTACTATTAGGTCTAGGAAATCCATAACTATAATGATTCCCGTAGTCATAGGAATCTTTCAATAAAATTGAGTCACAAATTTTTTTTGGTTTCGAAAGTTCTTAAAAATATATACATTTTTAAATTTTTTTTATTAACTAAGAAATTTCAAAACAAAGTTCTGTACATTGTTGATTCATGTCAAAAACACGTTAAAATGATTATACATTGTCCATCGAAACATACATTCCTAAATGTATATTTTTCGAATTAATGGATAAAGTTTTATAAAAATAAAGGGGTGTTTGGTTCGTTTCTTAGGATCGATTTTTAGAGTCGAAATGACCATCACTATACTTTTGTCACTTGTATAAACACTTAACTAACTTGTATAAATCATCAAGATATATAATTCATATATATATATTGATACACTTTATAAAATGTATAAAATAAAAGGGCATTTGGTTTAACGTTTTAAAACATAGTCATGAGTCAAAACAAACACCATTTTATTTTCGTCAAGTCAAAAATAATGAATTTATACTTGTTTACAAAATATACGACTTAACGTATATTTTTCGACAAGTTTAGTCGAGTCTTGTATTGATAAGGGAGTGTTTGGGTCATTGTCTAGATGTCGAAATATATAATTAATATATACTCTTCGACACCCTAGATTAAGTCAAAAATAAATTAAAGAACATATGAAAAGTAATCCTTGTCCCACATTTGTCATTTTTTAAAACCTTCATTTTATTTTTATTTTCTTATAGTAATATTTTATTTTGTTGTTACCTTGTTTAGGTGATAAACATGCCTCGAGCAACCATTGGTGATACCTCTCTTACCCGTTCCTACATTCCTAAAGTATCCCAAACACCCGGTATCTCTCCCTCTATCGCACACTTCTACAAACCTATCAAAAATCGATGCATTCATGAGGGTAGAGTTGTTGATCAACTTTACTACACTTCTGATCATATCGATCGTTGCTTTTCTAACATACGTCTCAATTGTCTCTACGAAATCAATGAGCCAATTGTCCCTCGTTTTGTTCTAGACTTTTATAGTCAAGTCACTCTTCAAAGAGATGACTCCGGTGTCATTCTTATCTCCTTCATGATTCAAAACGAATTCATCACTCTCTCTCTCCAACAATTCGGTTAAATTCTCATAATTCCATTCGATGGCCAAGCCGTCTTCACAAATGAATTGGATCTTGGTTCTCTTGCATACTCCTAAGAAACCGAAGGACCATATCATACCGACCTTCTTACTCCTGAAGAAATTCATCAATTTCTTTAATTTTAACGTGTTGACCCTAACCGCATCATCAAACACAAAAACGTCATTCTTTCACCAAATCAAGTTCTAACCAAAGAACTTAGACAAGATTTGAAAAGATGGAACGAACTCATTTATGAGAATGTGTTCGGATTAGGAGGACACCGGGACCATCTCCCGGCTTGCCTTGCTCATATATTATATTGTATCCTAGCCGAGCAACAATATAATCTTGCCTATTTCTTTGTCAAAATAATTGAAAGTGCACGAGCAACTCCTAAAGTGCATCTTCCTTATGGTATGTTCTTGACACGTCTCTTTCGACATGTCATGGAACTTTACCCTCATCTTGACAATGGCATCTACGATGTCGTTGAACGAGTCATGTGCCCACTTGCTCTAAGACAAACCCGTCGACCCCAAAATGATCGTGGAAAAGCCCGTCACTCTGTCTCTTGAACCTCCGCCCATCATAACCGTGGATCTTCATCTCACCAAGGAGATGATAATGAGGATGATGGTTCTTCTCGTGCTAGTACCCCATCTCCTACAACCTACCTAAACTCTCTCAAACCTCTCGATTACCAACAATATGAAGTTCCCACTCCTTCTGAACAAAATGATAATCTTCTCTTCGAACGTCAAACAAATTTCTTAATCAATTACAAGAGATCCATAAAGAGGTTAGAGGTGGATTCAAGTAATTTGGAAAGGCATTGTGAGGAGTCTTCGGCAAGAAAAAGTAGTGAAGATGTTGAGTGATAACTAGCTTGGTAGAATAATTGATTTAGGACTTTATGTGAACTTATGTTAATGTTTATGTATATGTTTAATTAATCAAGTGATGACAACCTGACTTAGTCGAAAGAACTTGAACTAGGTTAAGCTTGCTTTGAACCTCTAATTGTTAAGTGATATGCTTTTAATTATTCTTAGCTCATACATTTCATTATTGCATGCATGCATGATATACTTGTTTCTATACATATATATGTTCACATAGGACTTGCTGCAAATTGACCACCAAAACACAATCTTTCTTACAAATTTTTGCAAAAAATCAAATTTTTGGTCGTCTGAAAAACACCAGATGGGCGGCCCCCATAATTTATAAGGGCGGTCCCCTTAAAGATAAGGGGGCCGGCCATTAATTAAGGGGACCGGCCATCTGGTTCACGGATTTTACTATTTCTTTTTTCTTTTTGACTACCTTTTACCTAGCCTCAGCTATCCTTACCCAGATTGCTAGAACAAATTTTGGAAATTTCTAAACCAATTCAAACTCATTCCATTTTCAACCAAATCTCTTCCAATAAATTCCCTCCAAATGCATGTCACCACTTCATCTTCTTCTTCATCCTCTATCAACCACTATAAACCACCATGGCATCCACTAGAGCTTCCATTTCTAAAGCTTCCAAAAGACCAAAAATCAACATCATTCCACAAAAATAATTATTTATCGATTTAACTCAAGAAGACACCAAAACCCCATCACCCAAGCATCAACTCTCATCACCTAGTTCTCCTAATGCACCCTCAAAAACACCATCAACCAAAGCACACTCTTCCTCCATTACAACACACCCAAATCACCAACCCTCATCCACACACTATAAACAAATGGTTACTTGAACTCACCAACATCCCCTCCTTTAAGAGTTCCTCCACCTCCTCTAACTCAAGAAAATGCATCAATGGACATCACTCTCACCCTTTAACCAATTACCCTACTTGATGTCCAATTTGCTACTCCATCACCCTCTCCACCTATCTTTGGTCATCCCATTCCTTAGAACCTTCTTGAGGCACATGGAGACTCATGTTTATGTTGCATTCACAACCGTACTCTTATCTTTCGATTGAGAGATGAGCTCTAATGCATGTTTTCTCACATTAAATACATGCTTTCACAACCTCCACCACCCAAATCACCACCACCACCATCACTTTCACCAAACTAAACATACACCATGTTTAGCCATTTTCAAATAATTGTCAACCAAACCTTTTGCAAGCAAGTTCCATAGAATTCTAGGATCTTTGTAGTTTAAATTTTATGTATGTTGTATTAATATGCTTCAAGCATATTATTTCTACTTGATGTTCGCATGCTTGTGTGTCATACACAATTATTATGTTTAATGAATGTACTTTAGTCTTATGTTTTAATTATGCACTTGTTTTCCTTTTGGTTGATTGTATTATTCACATCCATAAAAGATAAGCCTAGCTGATATATATTTGTGATTGTTAGTTTACACAAATAACTTGACACTTGTTAAGCTTTATCAACATGTTTAAATATTTTTTACTAGTTGCTACATGTTAGAAATGGTTGTCTTGTTCGTCTAACTTGTTTTTGTAGCAAAGATACCATAGCTCGATTCCTTGGTGCCCTCGAACAAAAGGGAGTACACATCAATGGGGAGCATTTATTTCGTCGTTTTTATTATGCTAATCGGCGGAGCCTTTTTGATTCTACAAAAAGGGGGAGAAATGAAAATAAAACTCACTAAAAACTTGTTTAATATTAATTATACATTTAATGAGTTTAGATTTTCGAATCATCGAAAAGAGGGAGATTGTTGATAGAAATAATGCCTAAAAACATTGTTAATATTTTTCGATCTCTCTACGTTTTGATAATAAAAAAATGTAAAAACAATTAATGAAAACTTAATTAAAAACAAGTAATATATAGTAAATTTTCATTTTCGAAAATTTAATCACATAAAAGTATGAAAAAACAAATGCTTTGAAAGTAGTTATATGATAGCAAATGTATTTTAATTTAAACTCACCTTTATTATAAAAAATGACAAAAACACTTTTATATATTTTACAAATACATATTTTAATTTACAAGAAATTTTTATCAATAAATATTTTGAAAAAATGTTCGTACCCAAAAACGGCTAGAAATGTTCCAGAAAACACCTCCCCCAGAAAAGACAAAAAAAGGAGCGTCAGGCATGGGCAGCCCCCTTAATTATAACGGGCGGCCCCTTAATTTTAAGGGGACCGACACCATAATAACGGGGACCAGACCACGTGATTATATTGTCACAGCTTTTCCTATAAATACTGGACTATCCCACTGAATTTCATCCCCTTTTACACACATTTTCCTTTCTGTTTCTAATTCAGTTTTTATACCCTTATCATCACTTTTGATCATTCAATCATCAAGACTTGTTTATAATTGAACCAAGCTCAAACCACAAGTTCAAGAGAAAGAATACTTCTATCATCAAATTAAGAAGTGTTATATATGGTTAGTATAAGTCGTGTAATTAGTGTTTAAATCTTGTAAATCATTTTGTATATATTAGAGAAGGCGTGTAACGTATTTTGGTGCAATAAGTAGATTGTTGTGATCATATGTAAAGTATTTGTTAGATCGGGTGATCTTAGTAATTTTTGTAGTGATAGATTGGTGTGATCGAAGTAAGTATCTTGGTGAAGTGAAGTGTGAAGCAAATGACGTTTGTGAAGTGAAGAGACGTTAAGAAGTAGAGAGAAAGTTGTTTAGTGAACCCAAGTTGCGATTTGTTGTGAATGTGTGTTGTGTTGAGATAGATTGGTTCAAGCTAAATTATACCTCGAAATTTTGCTTAGTGTCGGAAATTGGTGTAAGCGAAGTCGTGTACGATTTTCTCTGCCTAAAAGGAGTTTGCTGACATAGTGAAGATAACTCTCGAGTTTAGTGCTCGAAGAGTGGAGTAGGGCGAAGAGGTGCTTCATTACCAAACCACTATAAATCCTTGTGTTGTGGTTTGATCCTTCTAATCTTATCCTTCTTGTCCTTTCATATTTAACGAGTCATTTACTTACATACTTGTATTGTTCATATTGTGCACATATTGAGATCATACCAA
This sequence comes from Tanacetum coccineum, assembly GCA_026074375.1. Classification (NCBI taxonomy): domain Eukaryota; kingdom Viridiplantae; phylum Streptophyta; class Magnoliopsida; order Asterales; family Asteraceae; genus Tanacetum; species Tanacetum coccineum. The sequence goes on along the minus strand of BQNB010088682.1, from coordinate 15,035 downwards.
GTCAAATCTAAATTTTTATAAACAAACATGACATTAATTTAAAAAGCGATAAACTATTCAACCCCTTTCTAGTTTTCCACAAAACGCATTCTATGTGTTTAACGTGTATGCCCCCAATAGGCTCACGTATCTCTAGTCGTATAAACCCAGAATCTAACTACCATATTCCAACATTGGGAACTCTAAAATATTTTCGTGGTATTGAGCTTTTGGAAAACCAAGAATGTTTGGTGTTGTAGTCTTCAAGAAAATGTACGTATTCGTTGAGTCAATTGTGTGATTATGGGTTACTTGCTTGCAAGCCTCCTGCTACACCAATGCAACATAATGTAAGTTTAAGCCATGAGGAGTCTAAAACAGATAAGAAACTTAAAAGTTTGAATGGTTATCAGAAACTAGTTGGTAAATTGATATATATGTTTGTTACAAGACCAGATATATCATAGATATATCATATGCAGTTCATTGTTTGTCTCAGCACTTGTGATGAGGTGTTATTTTATGTACTTTTTCAGGGTCATTTAACCCCCTAAATCATGCAAATATGCCCTGATTATGTGCTAAATCATTTGTTTTCATGTTTTTTGCATTTGGATGGCTTTTGGAGGAAATACACGTAACTTGGGCTCATTTGGAGAAGAAACAGACAAGACTACAACTCTACACCAAATCCTTGAAGAAGTTGTGCATACAGAGTATGGAGACAACGTCACGTGTTTTAAGCGACGGCGTCAGGACGCTTGAAGTGACGGCGTTAGAGATCTGGTGACGGCGTTAGAACGTGGCCGACCTAAAGAAACCCTAGAAGATTTTGTGTCACGATATTGAGAAGATCATTTCACTTGCGCGCGAAGTACCAGATATTGTTTTAGTCATAACTCCTTCATACGAACTCGAATTTCGACGATTCAACAGCCCACGCGATCACAGCGAGAAAATATACTACTTACTTAAAAAGTTGTGGCTACGACATCACTTGTTAACCCTGACGCCTTCGTGACAAACCGACTTAGGGTTTGCCTATATATACAGCCTCATAACTTTGTTTTTATCAAGCCCCCAACCCTAGGTCCGATTCTAGGGTTTGGGTAGGTGTTTTTTCAAGAAACTAATAGAGTCTAATTCCTCCATTATACATCTTGTAAGGTTGATTATCACTTCTATCTTAGATTAATGTACTTCAATTCCTTTTAGTTGATATGGTTTCCTATTCTCTATTAAGTATGCATGGTTAATTCATCTATTGTTTGCTTAGATGTTAAATCCCTGATATTGATTATGTGTCTTAATGTTAGATTAGATGATTACTCGATGTTAATTCTGCATGTTTGAACGAAGAACCATTCGTTTACATACTTTAGTTGATTGATTGATTTGTTATAAACTAGTTTGCATGATTAGGCAGCCTTAACGTGTAATTAGTTTATTCTTGGTCATTTAGTAACCTAAAGTGTTGATCCTTTTTGAACAGATCTTACTTAGCTTGTTAAAGCTTAGTTGTGCTGAATAGATACAAAACAACTATTGTAGAAATTAAAATTGAGAATATCACAAATATGCGGAATCTACTTAGTAATACTAAGAATACCCAAGAAACAGTAAAACAAGATCTTGCTAAACTTTTCAATATATTAACACAATAAAAGTTAAAGAATAACTAGAAACTAATGAATACTAACTATATTGCTATAAAACTATATAAAACTTGATATCAGATCTATGCCGTAGGTTCCCATTTATACACCCATGAAACCCTAATGGCTTACGAAAAACGTGTCAAGTGATCAATGCATATCTATTCCTAATATGTCTCATGCATATCACTTTATCATAACTAACAATTCTAATCACTAACAAGTACTAACTAAATAACTAACAGTATTAATAAACTGGCAGTACTAACACTTTGTACTAACAGTACTAACTATAACACTAACAATACTAATGACTTAGACTTTTTTCTCTAATCTTCACCAGCAGTCATTTTTCAACCAGCAGTCTTAAGTTGTAGAAGCCTCTAATTCACAACAATCCTCCTTTAAACTTGATATTCATCTTGTTAATCATAAAGTTTCTTCGAATTAAACCATCTTGTCTAAGAGGCAAAAAAATGCTGTCAAGACATTTAGTGTCCTAGGTTCTGTTTGCTAGAATGAAGATTTTTCTTAAAAAAAAGTGTCAAATTACCATTTCTTAATAAGTGAATCCACTTGAAGCTTGTTAGCCAACATTACATTAATAAGCCCTCTTGTCAATGGATATTCTTTTTCAACTAGCATAAAGATTTCATGTCCTCTTACTGAAGATACATGGTGAACACCACATGTATCATAAAGCCTCCATACTAAAGGATCATGCATATACCTTTGAAGCTGCCATAGAGTATCATCACTATCTGGTTCAAACAATCTCTTTAGTTCAACCTATAATTCCTTCTCTTTATCATCTGTAGGCTCTATTGTATTGAACCTCTCCTTAACCAAATCCCAAAGCTTAACCAGGTCATCTCTATTAAATTTCTTCAACATCTCAGCAAAAATCTGATAAGCTTCTATATGGTTTCTAACTCTGATAATTCTCTAATACCTTCTTGTGTCTTCAAAGTAAACCTCCCAGTCTATGATTGGATATTTGACATGTAAGGCTTCAACATAGACTTCTTCCATTGGAACTACCATCATCATCTATTTTAAATCCTCTTGTGGCAATTTTGTTTCTTCTTCTTCTGGTTGTTCTTGAACCGACCTTGAAGCTTCATTAGTCTTTTGCTTCTTAGAACCTTCATGATCCAATTCTACTTCTGCAACCCTTTTAGAACTTCCAGTTGTTAATTCAAGAACTGTTTTGTCACCTTCACTCTCTATTCGATGAAAAGTTTGCACCCTTCTCATTGTTGTTTCAAACAAAGCCTTGAGCTTATCAAAGGAAAGTCTCTTCAATTGCTGCAAAGTGTGACTTCCCATATGCTTGATGTAGTTAGACATATAAGTTCTCTATTGAGCCTGTATGAGTGGCTTGTTCCTCCTTTCTTCAGCTCTTTGTTGGGCAAAATATCTCTTTCTTTGGTTGATAAGTTCTGCAAGCAGTCTTGTTTTTTTAGCATTAGAGTATTTTTCTCTTTCTTCTGCTTGTATCCTTTGTGCTAGCTCTTCATCAGCTTCAATTATAGCTTGTATATCTTCCCATTCTTCAATGTTGAAAGTGCTAGCTTCTTTATATACTCTGGCAATCCTCTGTCTTTCTTCTTCATCAAGCTGTTCTTGCAATCTTACAACTGCTTTATAACCAGTTCTTTCTTGTCTTTGCTGTAACTTTGTCTTGGGTTGTTCAGGCTCAGAATCCTAACATTATACCTTACCTTATCTTGCTACAACAGGTGAAGGAATATTGATGTTGACCTCTTGAACCATACCAGCAGTACTAACTAGCATTGATGCACCAGCAATACTAACTGATTCTTCAGCAGTACTAAACAATCTACTAGCAGTACTAACTCTACCACTGCCAGTACTAACTGCCCTTCTTCTTCTAGTATAAGTGTGAACATTTTTAGTTGCATCTGCATGTACCTTAGCTGCACTAAAGACTCCCAACTGATCTTCAGGTTGATCTTCTTGACTATGTATAGGAGTAACCAAAGTAACTCCTACATCTTGATCAATTTCTTTTATCATCCTCCCCCTCAACTCACCAATGTTTTATTACTGAGAGTTGGCTAGTCCTGAGCAAACGGCTACAGGTAAAGACTTATCAAATCCGTTCATGGTTGTAATGACTTACCAAAAGTCATATAGTATTCAACACACTATGATTCATGTTCTGAGTGTTGAAGTGGTTTTCAGTTCACCATGGATTATTACCTTTTCTAGGTACCAAAGAACTGACTAGCCCAAGAGTGAATGGCTACTTGGTAAAGGCTCATAAAAACCATTTATGTTGCTGAGAAGACCTGCAGCTGATGGAAGAACAATCTGTTTGATGCAAAGACAAAGACTTTTTGAAGAAGTGTTTATGTTCAAGATGAGAGGTTTCATTTCAAGATACTCAAACAGATTGTATACAAGATACTGCTTAGCGGATTATATTGAAGACTTGTATTGATGCTGAAGAAAGATGTCCAACCATCAAGAAACTTGAAGTCAAGCAAGTAGAATTCAAGTTAGGGGAGGATTGTTGGGAAATACAAGTCAAAAGGTCAACGTACTGCTAAGTAGAAGGTCAAAGTACTGCTAAGTTAAAGATCAAAGTACTGCCTTCTTAGTATGGAAAAGTCAACGTACTGCCGTTGTTAAAGGAACTTTGAAAGATTAACGGTTACAGTAGTAGTTATCATGTAACAGTTAAATTAGTGATTAGTATTAATTAGTATTTGTGTCATACAAGGACTGTACACCTACTAGAGTTATCCTTATGTTTATAAAAGGATCTCTAGGAAGGCATTAGAAAGACACACAGAGAACGACACAACAGAAACAACAACAAAAAGCATTAGTTAGCGGTATTAGAGATTAGTATTGTATTAGGGATCTGCAATCTTAGGCAGATTCAACGTGTGATAATACAAATCGTTTTGTGTTCTTCTTGATACTGTTAACTAGTTTCCGCATAGTTGATAGTATTACATCAGTGTTTCATTGTTATCGACTTGGATTTATTCAAGGAAGTAACATCCTTTACAGGCTAAAGGCTTTTTATACTAAAGTATATCGATCCTACACTAATCCTTTGGTGGAATCATGGCATCACCCTGGTGGACTAGTAACCAATTAAACTTTTTAAACGTGAATCATTGGTAAGTTGAGTACCATCCAGTTTTTGGTAAACTGTCAACCATGTAGCCAACTCTTTACAAACATAATCTTGTAGGCTAGCCAACTCTTTACAAATACAAATATGGTGAGTTGATAACCATGCAGCTTATTGGCAAGCTGTTAACCATATAAACGGATTTGAGAAATACTTTTCCACAAGCCGTACCCCTGTGGTCAAGTCAGTTTTTAGTTTACAAAATATACATACCGTAAATTATGAAAATCGGTAGGTTTCATGTATAATGCAGTTTACTTGTCCGAACAACTTTGTCGTTTTTACATTTCGACTCAACAGACCCGAGGACTCGAAAATGAGCTTCAGCAGCTGCTGAAGCGTGACACATTTTTAGCTCTTATACTATATATAATGTTCGATAACTTTGAAACGTCGTATCTTACTCGTTTTAACTCCGTTTTTAGTGATTCTTTCGAGCACGTCTTCGTAATTAAAAGTTTTATAATTATTTTCCAAAATGTATCTGTTGTGAACAGTAAAATTTTATTATAAATTAGTTTTATAAAGTTTAAATTAACGTATACTCGTAATCTATGTTTTCTTTGTTATAATCCGTTTTTTTTTCGAGGATTTCTTACCTTTTTTGGGAATCGTCATATGATGTGTAGAATTTTATAAAAATATAAAATAATATGTTATTTACACGAATTTTGGACAGAAACTTTGTGTGACTTTGATAACTCCATTTTCATGTTAAAATCCTAAATGGTGATTTAGTTATATAGAACATGTAAACACATAAAAATGAATAAAGTAAAGACATGAAAGGTTTTTAGATAACCTTAATGAGATGTAGTGTGATGAACCAAAGTATCTAAACCCTTGCTTTCCAAGATAAAACTCTAGTTTCACTTTTCTTGATTAATACTTGAAAAAGGTAATCAAATGCTTGGGATCACCTTAGAATATCTTAGAATGGATGTGGGATGGCTTGAATATGTTAAAGAAAAATTTGTATGGATTATGTAAAGGGGGTTTGTTTGCCGTGAGCTTAAGGAGAGAAAGAGAAGAGATTTTGTGAAAATTTTACTAAGTGTTTATGCTTGAATCACTAGTATACATGTATATATAGGATAAGTATTGGTCAAAACTTTCTCAAGAAGGGTCAATGGTCAAAGGGGGGGAATTCGGTCAAGGGGACAATGGGAGGGTTTTAGGGATGGTCATGGTCAAAGTCTTTGGTCAAAGAAACAAGTTATGGCTAGGTATTAATGAGTTATGTTGTATATTTGACCAAGTGTAAGATTTTTCTTATATAATCTTGTATAAATTGCATTAAATTCGGCATATACATGCTATATATATGATATATTTTTGTAACTTTTATGTATTGGGTATAAATGTGGGTATTTGTTGAAGCGTAGAATTATTTTTGTGGTTCCGGGTATGCCTAAACGTATTTTATTGCGAAACGTATTTAATTTACGTAACCAACAAAAATAAAATATAAAAGTTAATTATTACTTTTGAAAAAATAATATAATGATGGCTTGACATAAACTTTAATTTGTTTGGTGCCTGTTTACATTAATTGATAATTTATAGCTCACGCGATTTAACTTAACTATTATAATTAAAAGTAAATGCATACGGAAAAAAAATTTATTAATAAAATATATGACGTTGTAAATGACCTGAAAATACGGAATGTTACAGTTTAGGTGATAAACAAGCCTCGAGCAATTATTGGTGATAGCTCCCGTACTAAATCATTTATTTCTAAAGTATCTGAAATACCCGGATTCTCTCCCGTCCTTCCTCAATTCTATAAACCAATCGAAAATTGTTGCATTCATGAGGGTCGAGTCGTGGTTCAACTCTATTACAAATCCAATGGCATTGAGCGAATGTTCACCAATGTTCGCTTCAATTGCCTTTACGAGATTAATGAACCAATCGTTTCTCGATTCATTCTAGACTTTTATAGTCAAGTCAAAGTCCAAACCGATGAATACGGTTATCTTTTAATCTCATTCATGATACAACATGAATTCATCACCCTCTCTCTCGCATAATTCGGTGAAATTCTCAGAATTCCATATAATGGTCAAGTCGTCTTCACAAACGAATGAGACCTTGCATCTCTTGCATATTCCTAAAAGACTGAGACACCATATCATACTGATCTTCCTACTCCATCTCATCAACATCCGTCCATCGTAACTATGGATCTTCATCTCGCCATGGAGATGATGATGAGGATGATGGTGCTTCTCGTTCTAGTACCCCATCTCCTACCACCTACCTAAACTCTCTCGAACCACTTAACTACCAACGATACTACATTCCCACTTCTTCTCAACAAAATGATGATCTTCTCTTTGAACGACAAACCGACTTGCTCAATTAAACGCAACAAATCCATGAAGAAGTTAGAGGTGGATTCAAATCATTTGGCAAGGCATTGCAAGGATTCTTCGGAAAGAAAAAGAAATGAAGATGTTAAATGATGATTAGCTTGGTAGAATAACTTGTTTAACACCTTGTTTGAACTTATGCTTATGTTTAATTACTTGTGTGATGACAACCCGACTTAGTCGAAAGGATGTGAACTTGTTTAGATTCTACTAGAAAATCTATATTATCATGTTGCTAATTAGTTTAATCTTTGTGTTTATCTTTATTTCATATATTCTTACAAATTGCATGCATATATGATATACTTGTTTCATGCACATATATGTTCATATAAAACTTGCTGCAAATTGATCACCAAAACAAAACCTTTCTTACAAGATATTAGCAAAAATAAAAATTTTGGTCATCTAAAAAGTATCAGATGGGCAGCCCCCTTATCTCATAAGGGCAGTCCCCTTATCATTAAGGGGACCGGCACCATAATTAAGGGGGTAGGCCATACAGTTCACGGGTTTTACTGTTTCCTTCTGCTTTTTGACTCTCTTTTACCTAGCCTCGCTATTTTCCTTACTAGAAAAAACTCGAACATCTTTTAGAAATCCTTAAACTAATTCAAATTCATTCCATTTCCAAACTATTTTCTTCCAAATAATTTCCCTTCCAATTGTTTACCACCTATTTCATCTTCTTTTCACCTTTATCAACCACCATAAACTCCATGGCCATCCCTCTAGAGCTTCCCATTTCCAAATGCTTCCATAGACAAAATCTCAACATCGATTTCCACCAAAACAATTGTTTGTGGTTTTAACTCAAGATGACACCAAAACCCCATCACCCAAGCATCAACTCTCATCACCTAGTGCTCCTAATGCACCCTCTAAAACACCATCCAACAAAGATACTTCCTCATCCTCTATTGATTACATACCCAAATCACCAACCTCATCCCTATCACCATCACCTAATGGTTACTTGAACTCACCAACATCCCCTCCTCCAAGAATTCCTCCGCCACCTCCAACTCAAGAAAATGCATCCATGGACATCACTCTCACCCTTTCACTAATTACCCCACTTGATGTCTAATTTAATTCTCCATCACCTTCTCCACCTATCTTTGGTCATCCTATTCCTTGGAACCTTTTTGAGGCACATAGAGATTCATGTTTGTGTTGCATTCACAATCGTACACTTATCTTTGGATTGAGAGATGAACTCCAATATATGTTCTCCTACATTGAACACATGCTCTCATAACCTCCATTTTCCAACACTCCACCACCATCAATCTCTCCAAACTAAACATACTTTATGTTTAGTTGTTCATTTTCAAATAATTGTCAACCAAACCTTTTTCAAGCAAGTCCTATAGGAATCTAGAATTTTAGGGCATTTGTAGTTTAATTTTTATGAATGATGTACCAATATGCTTCAAACATATTATTTCTATTTTATGCATGTATGATTGTGTTGTATACATAAGTTTTATTTAAATGAATGGTCTTTGATATTATGTTTGCAAGTATGCATTTGTTCGTACTTAAATTTAATGTATGCATATTATTTTTCATTTATTTGCTCCATATGTTAGAAAAATTGGTGTGATTCTTCTAACTTGTTTTTGTAGCAAAGTTATCATATCTCGATTTCTTGGTGCCATCGAACGAAGGGAAGTACACATCAAGGGGAGCAATTATTTTGTCGATTTTACTGACATTCATCGACGAACCTTTTTGATTCTATAAAAAGGGGGAGAAATGGAAATAAAACTCACTAAATACTTGTTTAATAATAATTTTACTTTTAATGAGTTTAGATTTTGTAATCATCAAAAAGGGGGAGATTTTTGATAGAAATAATGCCTAAAAACATTATTAATATTTTTCGATCTCTTTACGTTTTGATGATCACAAAATATAAAAGTGATTAACAAAAAATTAAATGTAAACAAGTAATTATGTGGGAATGAATACTACTGTTTTCTTGATAGATTTTCAGGATTTTTCCAAATACCAATCTCTCCGGAGGATCAAGAAAAGACTACCTTCACCTGTCCTTATGGGACTTTCGCTTACCGACGAATGCCATTTGGATTATGCAATGCTCCTGCCACTTTTTAAAGATGGATGACAGCAATCTTCCATGACATAGTGGAAGACTTTATGAAAGTTTTCATGGACGACTTCTCGGTGTTTGGTAACTCTTTTGACTGCTGTCTAGATAACTTAGAATGCTTGCTAAATGTAAAGAAACCAACCTTGTGCTAAATTAGGAAAAATGCCATTTTATGATAAAAGAAGAGATAGTTTTAGGACATAAAATCTCTAGAGCAGGAATTGAAGTTGATAGAGCAAAAATCGATGTGATAGCTAAATTACCATACCCAACTAACGTAAAAGGAGTTAGAAGTTTTCTGGGGCATGCGGGGTTTTACCGAAGGTTCATAAAAGACTTCTCCATGATCTCTAAACCAATGACCCAGCTTTTGATGAAAGACGTAAAGTTTGATTTTTCTGATTATTGCAAAAAGGCATTTAATATTTTGAAAGAAAAACTGACCACATCGCCTAGCATAATATCTCCCGACTGGAACATCCCCTTCGAATTAATGTGTGACGCTAGTGATTTCGCTGTTGGAGCTGTTTTGGGGCAAAGAATTGATGGAAAATTCAAGCCCATTTATCATGCCAGCAAAACTTTGAATAATGACCAAGAACATTATACCACAACCGAAAAGGAACTTCTCGCAATTGTTTTCTCTTTTGATAGGTTTTGTTAATATCTCGTCTTATCAAAAACTGTGGTATACATTGATCATTCTGCTTTTAAGTATTTGTTCAGCAAAGAGGACGCGAAACCAATGCTCATTAGGTGGGTTCTACTTCTCTAAGGATTTGACATTGAGATTAAAGATAAAAAGGGGCAGAAAATTTGGTTGCAGATCATTTGTCAAGACTTAAGAACCCAGATTTGGGAACCTTCACAGAGGAAGAAATAATTGATGAATTTCCCGAAGAGCATCTTATGATATTAAAAGAAGAATTTAACAACGATGAACCATGGTATGCTGATTATGTTAACTATATTGTTGGAAAGATTGTTTCCCCAAATTGGACACCTGAAAAAAGAAGAAGATTTTTCTCTCAAGTTAAGAATTATTTTTGGGACGAACCATATGCATTCAAGTTGTACTCGGACAATGTAATGAGGAGATGCATTGCTGGGAATGAAATCCTTGAAATCTTGAGGCATTGTCATTCTGGACCAACCGGGGGACATCATAGTGCGTCGATTACTAGAAGAAAAGTTTATGAATCTGGATTCTATTGTCCTAGCATCTTTAAAGATGCTAAAGATTATGTTATGAGGTGCGATGCATGTCAGAGACCAGGAAACATATCATCAAGAAGTGAGATGCTACAAAACAAGATTCAGGTATGTGATGTATTTGACGTATGAGGACTAGAATTTATGGGGCCCTTTCCAAACTCAAAGGGAAATAAATATATATTAGTAGCAGTAGATTACGTCTCAAAATAGGTGGAAGCTCAAGCTCTTCCTACAAACGATGCTCGAGTTGTAATTAGGTTTTTAAAGAGGCTATTCGCAAGATTCGGAGTTCCTAAAGCTTTGATTAGTGATCGGGGGACGTATCTTTGTAACTCCCAATTAGAAAAAGCCTTGCAAAAATACGGAGTTACTCATAAGTTATCTACTGCATATCATCCTCAAACCAACGAACATACTAAAGTGACCAATAGAGCTATAAAACGTATTCTGGAGAGATCGGTTGGGTATAACCCAAAGAATTGGTCAGAAAAGGTTGATGACGCATTATGGGCATTCAGAACTGCCTACAAGACTCCCACTGGATGCACCCCTTTCAGATTGGTTAATGGAAAAGCTTGTCACCTACCTGTGGAGATCAAACATAAAGCATATTGGGCATTAAAACAATGTAATATGGATCTCACAGCTGCTGCAAAAAACCATTTCATGAAACTTAATGAATTAATAGAGTTAATATATGAAGCATATGAAAATAACCGGATCTACAAAGAACAAACTAAGAAATGGCATGACTCTAGGCTTTGAGGGGATAAAGATTTCAAAGCAGGAGATAAGGTATTATTGTTTAACTCAAGATTTAAGATGCATCCAGGAAAACTTAAATCGAAGTGGTACGGCCCAAATGTGAAAACTATGCATCTATATGGAACCATAGAGATTATCGATAAAAATGGAGTCAGTTTTAAAGTCAATGACAAAGGTTGAAGAAGTATCACAATGGGCTTATTAATGGGGAAGAGAAGGAAGTGGTTGAATTGGATGATGATACAACGTGAAAAGGAGCTGAAGACAGGTCTAACTTAAAGACTTTGCTGTAAACAAAAGTGTTTCATGGGAGACAACCCGGATTGTTATTTAATTCTATCGAGTCTGTCTTCCCAGACATTAATACGGCGTATCCGCTCCATACCATACGGCGTATTGATTGTTCGGACGTTATCAGTCTTTAGTTTTTATTGCACTTTAAAAAAATTATTGTCAGTTCTAGAATACGACGTATTCACTAACCTAATACGCCGTATCCACCAAAACTGACCTGTATTTTGTTTAGTTTAGTTTAAATTAACCGTAGGTACCAAGATAAGAATACACATATTTTTCTTATATTCTATACAGGACCTCGAGAAAGAAATATCAACGAAGTTGGTGGAATGCATATTTTCTAGAATTCTATGTGTGTGCTGTTCGTGCTAGGATTCAGA